>ML682218.1:0-80335 GCA_007922195.1 Podocnemis expansa | reverse complement strand
GAGCACCTCCACCTAAAATCTGTAGTGATATCAATGTCCTCAGTGGACTTCATGGCAACTCAGGCTCTTCTTATTTTCATATTTTAGGGTAAAAAGAAAACAATGGACTATATGATATCAGTGCAGTAGCTGTCTGAGGATTTGGTTGTTTCTTTGTTTCTATTTTTGTTCGTTTTATCTCTGATTTGGAGTATATTTTTTCACTAGCTTACTAGTGGTTTGATTTGTTTCTTTGGCTCAGTTCAGGTGTTTATAAACTAAGGCTGTACTCACACACAGATGGTTATTTCGAAACAAGTTGTGTCAAAACAACGTGTTTTGAAATAACACCTTATTTTGAAATATCTTATTTCAGATTAACAAAATGTTAATCTGAAATAAGGAAAAACACGGGAATTGAAACAGTATGTTCACACTGTGAACTTGCTAATTTCGTTTCCTGCTGCAGGAGGCTGCAGCCCCCTGGGGGTGAGCTGCTGTTGCGGCTCACCCTGCAGCCCAGAAAGGGGGCTGCAATCCCAGAAAGGGGGCTGCAGCCACTGGCGGGGGGGGCCACTGTGGGGTGGCTCAGCCCCCTGCCAGAGCTGCCCCTGATACCGCCAGCGGGTCAGGGGCGCTGGGCTCAGCCCGTAGCCCGGGCTGCCCCCCCGACACTCCCTGCGGGTCTGGAGCGCCGGGCTCAGCCTGCAGCCTGGGCTGTCCCCCCCAACACCCACGGCGGGTCTTGAGCGCCAGGCTCAGCCTGCAGCCCGGGCTGCGGCTGAACTCGGTGCTCCCGACCCGCTGGGGGTGTCGGGGGGGCAACTCAGGCTGCAGGCTGAGCCAGCTGCCCCCAACCTCCCGGGGGTGTCGGGGGTGCAGCCCAGGCTGCGGGCTGAGCCCCGTGCCCCCAAACCACCCGTGGTGCCGGGAGCAGCCCCCACTGCAGGCTGAGCCAGCCTGCAGAGGTTCACCCCCCCCGTACTGGGGGCTGAGGGACATCCCTCATCACCCTGGCCAGGGAATTATGGGTTCCCTGGCCAGGGTGCTGAGGATCCAATGTTGTTTCGGAACAATTTGTTCCAAAACAACATGTTCACACGACTTGTTTCAAAATTAGGGATTCGAAACAATGTTGTTTAGCCCAGAAACCAGGTTTAAGCTGTTTCGAAACAACACAGTTGTTTCGAAACAAGGGCTTCCCCTTGTTTCAAAACAACTGTGCGTCGGTGAACATGTTTGTTTTTGTTTGTTTTGTTTTGAAACAACGAGGTTGTTTCGAAAAAAAAAGTGCTGTGTGAATACAGCCTTACAGGAAAAGAAAGTGATCTGGAACAGTCCCCATGGATTTACCAAGGGTAAATCATGCCTGACCAATCTCATTTCCTTCTATGATCAGATGACTGGTTTTCTGGATGCAGGAAGAACCACTGATGTGATATACCTTGATTTTAGCAAGGCTTTTGATATAGTTTCCCACAGCATTCTCACTGGCAAATTAAGGAAGTATGGGTTGGATAGGTGGACTATAAGGTGGATAGAAAACTGGCTAGATCAATGGTTTCAGCGTGTAGGAATCAATGGTTCCATGTCTAGCTGGCAACCAGTCACGAGTGGGGTGCCCCAGGGGTCGGTCCTGGGGCCGGTTCTGTTCAACATTTTCATCAATGATCTGGATGATGGAATAGACTGCACTCTTGGTAAGTTTGCGGATGACACCAAGCTGGGGGGACCAGTAGACACGTTGGAGGGCAAGGACAGGATTCAGGGAGACCTAGATAAATTGGAACAGTGGGCCAATAGAAATCTTATGAGGTTCAATAAGGACAAGTGTAAAATCCTGCACGTGGGACGAAAAAACCCCATGCACCGCTACAGGCTGGGAAACATTCAGCTAAGTAGCAGCAGTGTAGAAAAGGACCTGGGGGTCATGGTGGATGGGAAGCTGGATATGAGTCAGCAGTGTGCTCTTGCTGCCAAAAAGGCCAATGGCATACTGGGTTGCATCAAAAGAAGTATTACCAGCAGGTCAGGGGATGTGATCATTCCCCTCTATTCTGCACTATTGAGGCCACATCTAGAATACTGTGTTCAGTTTTGGGCTCCCCACTACAAAAAGGACAGGGATATGCTAGAGAGAGTTCAGAGGAGGGCAACCAAAATGACAAAAGGGCTGGAGCACAAGCCCTATGAGGAAAGACTGAAAGCATTAGGCTTATTTAGTCTGCAGATGAGAAGATTGAGGGGGGATTTGATAGCAACCTTCAACTACTTGAAGGGATGCTCTAAGGAAGATGGAGCTCAACTGTTCTCGGTAATAACAGAGGACAGAACGAGGAGCAATGGTCTCAAGTTGCAGTTAGGGAGGTCGAGGCTGGATATTAGAAAAAACTTTTTTACTAGGAGAGTGGTGAAGCCTTGGAATGAGCTCCCAAGGGATGTGGTGGAGTCTCCATCTTTGGAGGTGTTTAAGGCCCGGCTGGACAAAACCATGACTGGGATGGTTTAGTGGGAGTGGTCCTGCCTCTGGCAGGGGGTTGGACTAGATGACCTATGAGGTCCCTTCCAACCCTATGATTCTATGATACAAACTACCCATGGAAAAGTTTTTTGTCACCACAGAACTTTTGCAAAAAAAATAGTGTAAATAAAGAACTATTAATCTATTAAAATAAACAAGTATTTCATAAATTCGCTTTTAATCCCCTCCCAATCTTTTTTGATAAGTTACAGCTAGTCTGCAGCTTCCACAGCTAATCTCAAACTGGCCCCAAGGTATTTTAGTCCATTCCTTTGTGTTCTGAGAGATGACACACTGAGCCCTGCCTACCAGATGTCTTGTGGCTTGAAAGGGAGTGAAAGGAGTCATGTAATGCCAACTTCAGAAGTCATTTTTCATAGCTTCTTAAGGAAACTGTAGCCTGGGATTTCCCAAATATGAACTGTTCCTCAGCTGGGACCATTTTCCTCTCTCCCCAAGCCTCAGCCGTCTCCATAATTCTCTGAAATCATAAAGGACACACTGTAGAGTAGAGCCTGACTGACCCCAGTGGCCGTTAGTGCATCCACCGCAAGGGTAGAATCTGTGAGAGACCTCTCTAATTGTCACTGAATCACTGGGATGGGGAGGAATAAGGAGCTGGCCGCATGTCTCTTGGGTGAGTGAGGCATGTTTCGAGTTCTTTGTCTGGCTGGAGACTCAGAAGTGGATGGGCCTGGAAGGGATTCTGGGCCCAAAACTGTTGCCAGGACCATGTCTGCAACACTCATTTACACATAGCTATTCTCTGCCAGGGGAGGCAGTAGAGTGGAGAAGTAGGCTGCTGTGCTGTGTCCAGAGCCATTCATTGGCCAGGAGTCTGGTCTTCCTGAATTGCTTCTTCTGGGGCTTCTGAATTAATCCTGCCTTGGGGTCGACTCAGTCATAGAATCATAGAAATGTTAAGCAATCATGAGTGGTCTTAAATCTTTCCTAAGTGGTGTACTGCACACTTGTCTGTATTCAATGTCATTCTATTTACCGCAGATCATTTCACCAGTTCATTCAAATCATTTTAAATGGTATTCCAATTGTCCAAAGCACCTGCAGCCCCTCCCAGGTGATATAATATGCAGACTTTTTAAGGCTACACTTTATGCCATCGTCTAAATCACTGATGAAAAAAGTATCAGATGCAGAACAGATTTCTGCTGTATCCTGCCTGTTTTGCCCTTCCAGCATGACTGTGAAAGGTTGGTCACTACTCTCAGGGGTATGGCTATGCAGGAGGCTCTGTTAATTAGATTTAAGTTCAGATCTGCACACTAGTCTATACTTGGCAGCTTTTTGGTGACAGCTGTGAGATACTTATGCATGACACGTAAAATGACCTATGTAATTGACACCAACTTCCTATGCCGCCTCTACACCCCGGGGAAAACCAACCTCAAATCCCTTGCAGTTGGCTTTCCCCTACACCTCCTGGCCCAATGGACTTCCGGTGCTGACTTCCAAGAGTGCTGCAGTGAGTTCAGGCTTGCTGCTGAGTGCTCCCAGAACTCCAGGCTGACGGTTGCGGTTTTGCCGCCATCACTGAAGACTTAAAGTTGACCTTGTTAAGTCAACCTGGAGTGGACACATTCCAAACTCCTGTAGACTGCCCATACCAACATTGGCAGCTGCTCAGTTGGCTTAAGTGTTAAGTCGACTTTAACAGGCTGTGTTATTAAGTCGACTTAAGGAAGCTCTTAAGTCAACTTAATAAATTTTCATGTGGACAGAGCTTTCCTTAGGATGACTTAAAGAAGGTTAAGCCAACTTAAGGCTGAAGTGTAGACATACCCTTGGAGGGGTTATCCAACCAGTTGTGCACCCATCTTATATTAGGTGTACACAGGTTGCACTTTGCTAGTTTGTTAATGAGAATAGATGATCTCATGAGGTCCTTTCCAACCCTATGATTCTATTCTATTAGGCCCTGCAAATATGATGTGAGACTGTATCAAAAGCCTTACTAAAGTCTAGATATACCACACCTACAATTTCCCTTCTATCCACAAGATTTGTTACCCCACCTTAGAAAGTGTCAGGTTGGTTTGACATGATTTGTGCTTGAAGTAAACACTACTGGGAACTGTGTGATTATGGGAGATTTTTAACTTCCCAGATATAGACTGGAGGATATGTGCCAGCAGCAATAAAAGGGCCCAGATTTTCTTGGATGTGATAGCAGAAGAATTTCTCCATCAAGCAGTTTTCAAGCCAACAAGAGGAGACGTGATCTTAGATTTTTTTATTAGTCAGTAGTGAGGACATCATAGAAGAATTAGTTGTAGGGGACAACCTAGGTTCTAGTGACCATGAGCTAATCCAATTTAGACTGAATGAAACGGTAAACAAAAATAAATCTGTGACCAGAGTCTTTGACTTCAAAAAGGCTAACTTCAAAATATTAAGCGAATTAGCTAGTGAAGTGGACTGCACCAAAGAATTCAAAGATATGAACATTGAGGATGCTTGGAACTGTTTCAAGACAAAGCTGCAGGAACTATCTGAAGCCTGCATTCCAAAGAAGAGAAAAAAAAAAATCTGAGCATGGGTTCTAAACCAAGTTAGATGGATGTACATCTTAGACAGGTGATTAGGAGGAAACACAAGGCCTACAAGGAGTGGAAGATGGGTGGGATAGGAAAGGAGGGCTACATTTTAGATGTCAGAGAATGTTGGGATCAAATGAGGAAGGCCAATAGCCAAGCAGAGTTAGACCTTGCAAAGGGAATCAAAACTAATAGTAAAAGATTCTTCAGCTACATAAATAGGAAAAAAAAAACCATAGAAGGATGAAGTTGGCCCACTATACACTGAGGATGGGGTAGAGATTAAGGATAATCTAGGCATGGCTGAATATCTAAATAAGTACTTTGCCTCTGTCTTTAATGAGGGTGATAGTGAGATTAGGGACAGAGGTAGGGCAGCTAATGGGAATGAGAATGTAGAAGTGGAAATTACCATATTTGAGGTGGAAGCCAAGCTTCAGCTGCTTAACGGAACTAAATCAGGGGGTCTGGATAATCTCCATCCAAGAATATTGAAGGAACTCGCACAAGAAATTGCCAGCCCTTTAGCAAGGATTTTTAAAGTATCGGTGAACACAGGGGTTATACCTTATGACTGGAGAATTGCTAATGTAGTCCCTATTTTCAAGAAAGGGAGTAATAGTGATCCAGGTAACTGCAGGCCTGTTAGTTTGACCTCAGCAATATGCAAGGTCTTGGAGAAAATTTTGAAGAAGGTGCTTAAGGATATTGAGTAGAATGATAACTGCGATAAAATACAACACGGCTTTACAAAAGGTAGATCATGCCACACAAACCTGATCTCCTTTTTTGAGAAGATAACAGATTAATTTTGGATAAAGGGAATGCAGTGGACCCAATTTACTTAGATTTCAGCAAGGCATTTGATACAGTTCCATAGGAAATTATTAGTTAAATTGGGAAAGTTGGGGATTAATATGAAAATAGAAAGATGGATAAAGAACTGGTTACAGGGGAAATTATAGAGGGTCATAGTGAAAGGTGAACTGGCTAGTTGGAAGGAGGTTACTAGTGCAGTTCCCCAAGGATCAATCCTGGGACCCTTCTTATTCAACCTTTTTGTTACTGACCTGGGCACAAACAGTGGGAATGTGCTAATTAAGTTTGCAGATGACACCAAGCTGGGAGGTATTGCCAATACTGAGGAGGATCGAGATAGCATACAGAATGATTTGGATGACCTTGTAAAGCAGAGCATTAGAAATAGGGTGAAATTCAACAATGGGAAGTACAAGGTCATGCTCTTAGGGACAAATAACAGGAATTTTTCTTATAAATTGGGAATGCATCAGCTGAAAGTGATGGGGCAGGAGAAGGACCTGGGCGTACTGGTTGATCACAGAATGACAATGAATAGCCAATGCAGTGTGGCAGTGTAAAAAAGCTAATGCAGTCCTGGGTGCATCAGAAGGGGTATTTCCAGAAGGGATAGGGAGGTGTTAGTACCGTTATACAAGGTGCTGGTGTGACCTCACTTGGAGTATTATGTACATTTCTGGTCACCCATGTTTAAGAAAGATGAAGTAAAACTGGAACAGGTCCAAAGAAGGGCTACAAGAATGATTCATGGAATGGAAAATCTTCCGTGTGAGAGATGACTTAAAGAGCTAGGTTTGTATAGTCTGACCAAAAGAAGGCTGAGTAGAGATATGATTGTTCTTTATAAATACATTAGAGGTATAAATACAAGGGAGGGAGGGGAATTATTTGAATACAGCAACAATGTGGACACAAGAACAAATGGATACAAACTGTTCTTCAGAAAATTTAGGCTTGAAATTAGATGCATATTCCTAACAATGAGAGGAGTAAAGTTCTGGAATAATCTACCAAGGAAAGTGGTGGGGACGAAAACCTTACGTGCCTTCAAAACTGAGCTTCATAAGTTTATGGAGGGAATGATATTATGGACAGTTTAGCTTGGCCATTGTCTGTTTTTTACTACTGGTGATGGGTATGATAGTGGCCTGGGAAGGGGCATTCGATGGAGTGGGTTCTGATTTATTACAGAGAAGTTCTTCTTGACTGGCTGTTGTGGACTTGCCCTTATGCTCAGGGTTGAACTGATCACCTTATTTGGGGTCAGGAAGGAATTTTTCCCCCAGGGAAGATTGGCTTGGGTAGTGGGTTTGTTTGTTTTTTTTGTTTGTTTGTTTGTTTTTTTCCCTTCCTCTGTAGCATTGCACATGGCTCACTTGCTGGTTGATTCTCTGTATTAAAGTCTTTACATCATGATTTGAGGACTTTAATAGCTCAGTTATGGGTTTGAGGTTCATTGTAGGAGTGGGTCAGTGAGGTTTTATGGCCTACACTATGCAGGAGGTCAGACTAGATGATCATATTGGTCCCTTCTGACGTTAGAGTCTATGAGTCTATTTCACAACTTACTCTCCTCTAGATGTTTAGTAATGGATCCCTTAATTATTTGCTCTGTTATTTGCCATTGTATGCTGGTTAAGCTGATTCATCTATAATTCCCTGGGTTGTCCTTATTTACTTTTTGACAGACGGGCACTGTATTAGCTCATTTCCATCATTTTGGTACCTCTCCGTCTCTTCCATGATTTTTCAGTCACAGGCATTGGCTGAGGATACAGTCAAAGGATGGATTGTCTGGTTCCAGTAGATTGCCCCTCGCCACAGCTGGTGTTGGTTTCATAGATCACAAATCAGTGAGAGTGGTCAGGAAGGGCCAAGACTGCCACTGAAAACCAGCGCTACATATTTGTCCATGGTCCCTACATATTTAATGAGTGATGGGGCAGTGACGGGTAAACCCAGAAAAACAGCTGCTTTCCTTCTTTTTACTGACTGTTTGCAGTGAAATTTGGAAGTCTGAGTTGACACCAACACAGCTCTTCACACTTTAAAGGTGAACCCATCCCCTGCTTCTCCGCAAACACACGCTTTGTAAACAGCAGTTCATGCCTCAGTTCTGTTTCCCCAGGGAGCTCTACTACCTCAGCAGCTACTGAGGCAGATCAGATGCTCACGTCCTATCAATGTAAGTCTTTATGATGGAACAAGTAGCCTCTGATTTTTATTTTCAATATCATCTGCACTGGAACCAGATGATGAACTTACCCTTTATTTAACCAATGCCTTGATTATCTTTGCACGAATGGGTTTGGTTTTCACACTGTACACAATTGGGTTCATCATAGGAGGGACCAGCAAATAGATGTTTCCCATCATTGTCTGCATTAAAGGAGAAGAATTCTTCACAAACCTGTGTATCACAGACAAAGCAATCTCTGGTGTATAGAAGAGCAGGACAACAGAGATGTGGGAGATGCAGGTGTCCAGGGCCTTAAGGCGCTCTGCATGGGATGCAATACTCAGCACTGTTTTGAGAATCATCACATAAGATATAAGGATGAGCACAACGTCCAACCCCAGTGAAGCCAGAGTCATAAAAAAAGTGTAGATGCTGTGTGCTCTGGTATCTGTACAAGCCAACTTCATGACATCTTGGTTTAGGCAGTAGGAATGGGAGAGGATATTGGCATGACAGTACCAGTGCCGTTTCAGGAAAATGAGGGTTGGTATTCGTGGAACAGCTCCTCTTAGCACACACAGAAGTCCTATCTTGGCTACTCTGGGCAGGGTGAAAATGGAAGGATATCTCAGTGGGTTACAAATGGCAACTAAGCGGTCCAAGGCCATGGACAAGAGCACAGAGGATTCTGTGAACGTAAGTGCATGGATGAAAAAGAGCTGTGCAAAACAGGCATCATGACTGATCTCCCTGATGTTAAACCAGAATATGCCCAATATTGTTGGCAGGGTGGACATGGATATGCCAATGTCTATGAGAGCCAACATGGAAATAAAAATGTACATGGGCTCATGGAGATTTGGATCTGATTTTACGATGAGCAGTATGACTGAGTTTCCTAATATGGAAGCAAGATACATTAAGCAGAAGGGGATGGAAATCCAGACATGGATGCTTTCCTGCCCAAGTATCCCCGTGAGAATAAACACTGGTGGTTGTAATTTACTGTCATTGAGAACTGACATGATATTCTGTGCTGGTTCGAAGAGTTGTGAATTTTCTTTCCTGAAAGGAAAAATAACAGGACACTATAATTTGAAACAAAACAGAGATCTGCTCACAGTTGAAGTCTAAAGACATCCAGTAGTTTTGGAAGATCAGTGAAGGCAAGGTTCTTTATTTACACTGGATGATTACCTGTTCTTTTCATTCCCTATGAATTACTTGATTTTGCCCACAATGAAAAGGCATGCTACTGTATAGCTTGACTATTTATGTAACCCAGTTTGGCCATTCTTATATTTTTATGCACATTAGTGATGGGAAGATGCAGACTGCCATATTGAAACAGAGCCAGTATTGAATGGCCAGGATCTGATGCTTCTGATAAATGTAGAAGAAGTCCCACAATAGACAGCTCTGAGAGAACCTTCTCCCTTGCACTCACTGGTTAGACAAATTTCATGACTTAAATAAGGAAGGTTAATAGCCCACCAAGGCCTAAAATACAAGACAAAACAAAAAAGAAAAGATTCCCACTGTTGTCTTTTCATTGTCATTGTTCCCTTTATAAACATCCAGTCTCTCCTGGAGTTCTGCTAAACTCTTGATCCCATTGACACCTTTTTGCTTTGATTCCCACATCCTGTTTGAGCACCCTATGGTTTTTCAATTGTGAACATCACACAAACCCTCTCTCTGGTCCTCCATTTCTCAGTGTGCCCCTCATATCATGGTTATACACAATTGACACACATGATTAAAACGATTATTGGATTCATTTGTCTTGGATTGATTTTATTTATAAATGAATTTCTTGACACTTTTTTTCTTAATTTTTATTTTTTTTCCACCCACAGAATAAACTATTGTGTCAAAGTGGTGCGTTCTGGGTTATTGATTACCATAGGGTCACTCTAGATTTATATGTGTAAATTTGATCAGGAAAGACTATTAAACTCTCTAGTACCACATATTCCCAATGAGTTACTGTAACTCCAAACAGTCCATACAAGAAAGGCTGAATGCTTTGATTTCCCTCCATTACCTGTATCAAGAGGGATCTGTCACGCTACACATTTTTATTTATTCTAACAGGATGCTCTCTTTCCCCTTAAATTGGTTCTATTCTTATTTGGCAAGTTCCCAGGTAACACAGACAGTTACTGCATCTCAGCAGGAAAGGGATTGGTGTTCCTTACCAAGAATAATGCAAATGTTATATATGTTTCAGTAGCCAACTGAGTGTGCAAGTTACATCATCCATGCTTCTGTAATTGGTGGTGGGTATAAATAGCATATGACCATTATTATTTAGCCTTTCCCTCCACATAATCTCTAGAATTGATTAAAACACATGATGGCAGTGCTGTTGTGTCATGGGTAGCCTTGCACAAGTTTAGCAGACTTATTAAGAATACAATTCCAAATGAAAATGTTAGAAACAACTTCTAGTCAGCTATCAGGGCACAACATTAATCAACCACTCACTGAAGAATTCATTAACGATGTAAGCTGATTATAAATAGTATTTGGTAAATCTCTGAAATACTTTCTAAAGCAAAAGCCATTAAATAGTAAAGTTAACCCTGTTCTTTCCTGTGGGGATTCTAACATTAATGCAGCTGGCTTTCAATAGACCTTCATAGAATTAAAATTTCCTTAAAAATAGTTGTATTGCAGTCAGAAGCTTGGCATTTACTGAACTACACTTTTACATAGAACTATATTTTCTAAAATATACTTTTATATACCCTAACATATAGTTGGTCACTTGGATATTCTAAAAATGCTGAATTCCCCAGACATTTGGACCGGTGTATGTAGTATTCATTCACCTTACTTTCAGTTGCTCATACAAGACTTGTCAACATTTTTTTCATTTGCGAACACATAGGAAATTTCAAAAGCAGATTCACATGCCTTTTTAAAGCTAGCACATAGTCTCCAAATCCCTAAGTGTCTGTGAGCCACAGACAGGAATCCATTCATGGAGTACACAGTAACCTCATCAACTGTTATTCTACCACAATAAAAATTTGGGAAAGTTGTTTCCAAATTGGAAGTCAAAAGAATTCACAGAAATCAAATTGCTGCTCACACATGCTGTTTGTCCATTGTTTTCTGTCTCTTTAATTAAACAGCAGGGTGCTTCAATTCATAATATACACATCACCCTGGAGCAGTGTTCTTTCCAATAATGGAGCTCTGCTCCCACAATTATCAATGAGTCTATTAACCCAGTTCTTGGACTGTTGATTTTACAGCTCTAGTGGGATAAGCATCAGATTATAATCAGTATGACTAGTCATATTTCAAGAGTAGGCTTTTGGAGGGGGGTTGGAGCCAGGATTAGGGGGAAAAAGCTTAGGAGAAGGCATAAGGAGAAGTGAACACTTCAGTGAGAATAAGAGGAAACACCTGAGCATGATGCATTGTGGAGCCCATTTCCATGCTCCATCAAAGTTACACAGTTTATTTAGCCACACCTGGGATTGTGTCCGGAGATCGGGCAGCTGGTGCTGAAAAATTCCTGAATTCACAATCCAGCCAGAGAATAAAGATTGTGAACATGAATTTTCTGATTGCATTTCTAGGAGCAAATAAACCCGAGGTCGTTTGAGAACTAGTCTCTGATAGCTCTTTTCCAAACTGGAGCTGCCTCCACTTTTAGAAGTGGGATCCACTGAGAAATCCTAATGCTGGGAATTGATATTTCACACCCTGAGTTCCCTTTGAATCTGGGATTTCTGAGTATTTGGATGGATTCCCATTAAAATGTGCATATGGAGTGCTGATTTCCCCAGTTAACTAGTGATGCCTGCTCTCTAATCCCTGTCATTGAGTCCCAACAACAGCCCAGCAGAATCAGTTGTTGATGCGCAGAACATCTGCCCACGTCAGCAGCTGTCAGCCATAACTCCTCACATTGGATTTGACTGTAAGACAGAGAAACCTGCCAATGTACCTGGTGCCTGCAAGAAGCGGAGCAGCTGCCGTCAGAGGTTGGCATGTGAAAGGAAAAGGAGTCAACAGAGAGCTTGCATGGGCAGCTGTCCTTATGAAGTGCGTTTGTCCGTTGTCTGGGGGCCACTTGGTCAACTGGGACCCTGAGCTGGTTTGTTCAGTGTGCAGCAGGTCTAACCCTCTCACTGCCAATAGCAAACTGCAGGAAGACAGTCACTGGGGATGTGTGGTGATGCCACCAGAGAGGACTGTAGCACAAGCCCTGCCACAACTGGTCCAGTACCCTCAAGGTCTCTGAGAATAGAGGTTCATCAGAGATGTTCTCAGAGGGCCCATCACAGGAGCTACTGTGTGCAGGGTCTGGTTAAAGGGCCCATGCAGAAGATGAGGATGATGCAAAGGGATGGGACGGCAGGTTTGAGTAGCTAATGGGGCACAGACCTGGCAGGAGGTTTAGATTTTCCCATACACAGAGTGTAGCTGTACACCCAGCCAGTGTTTTATTTGCATATCTTATGAGAAAGAGGGAGATGAAAAGCCTCCAGTTTCTCTTGGATTTCCAGGTCGCTGAAGCTGGGGAGCCCCACAGCAACAGCCTTATCAGTGAATAAGGATCACTTCTCTGTGGAAGGCCACCCCCAAAAACTGATGAAGAGGAAATATTGTAGTTTGAGTCAAAATCTCCTAAGAGGGAAAATAATTTGTTTTCCAGGCCAGCTCTAGCTCAAACCATGAGTTTCTCTCACTCTTCTCACCAGGCAGCAGTCCTCTGTTCACTCTGAGCTGTCTGGCGTAATGGCAGAGCCCTTCTCTGGTGTTCAAATGGAGGAGCAGCCAGACCAAAGTTGAGTGTGTTAGAAGCCCATGTCCCCAGTGGCAGTGGCACTCATTGATGGTGTCCCAAAACCACACACTCTAATTTAGCCAGCTGTGTTTCCGCAGCTCTAATGGTTCAAACCATCCTACAATCAACGCTACAATTCGCAAGGACAGAGAACACATATAATGAGAACAGAGGGAGAAAGCCTGCCAGACCTGGGCTTCTGTGAGAACTTGGCCTCCAGTTAAGATGCAGTTGGAAACACTGAAGCTGAGGTTATCAGAATCTGATATCAATGGAGTATGATGCTGTTGTCTAAATGCATTTAGAAAAACCTGGGATGAAAATTATTTTACCGATCAGTATCATATTAAGTGTGATCCAAGTCTCCAGGAACTATACCTTCTGCAGATATTTCCTAGGAGTGGTAGCAGGATTGGCGGGTGTAGGAAACTGTAGGCCAGGGGTGTCAATACACAGGTTTTTCCAGCATATTCAATCATTGATTCATTTGAGGAACACAGGTCTAATTGGTAATGACACTCTCCTTTCTTTTTATTTAGACAAATATCACAGGATTGTATAACGTTATTATTACAAACAAACCCAAAACCTTGTTCCTCGTTATAAGCCTCAAGTTCTATGGTTCTCCATGTATCATTTTGCCTTACCGCCCACAATGTATTACCAATTAACTGCATTATACTCAAATTTACATTTACTCCCAATGCAATTGTTGGAGATCCTAAGTACATATACAATAATTTGATTATCTTCTGAGTTGTAGGTGAAGTTGATCATTCTCCACCATCCATGTAAATCTGTTTCAACTTTAGAAACATGTTTCCACATTACACTTTTTACTTCTAGAGGCAAAATTCCACTCATACCATCTCTAATAACATATTTCATCATATCATTCATCCATATTTGTGCTTGCATACAAGCTAAAGCTAATGATAAATTATTTTGTGAAACCTCTCCTGTATCTGAAATTTTCAAATGATATACTTCTTGAGATTTTTCCCATTCTGGAAGCAACTTGACAATTATGTATTGACTTCAGCTCATTTCTGTTAACAAAGTTTGTAATGGTTTTGTCAAATTTTCTAATTGTTGGCCTAACATACTCAATTTATTTGCTAATATTTCTACATTAGTACTACTAAGGATTCCTAATCCTGTTCCTGCTCCTCCTAGGGCAGTATCAATTACACTTCTTTTCTTTCTATTTTTTTGGAAACACCTGAGTATATATCCATCTCTTCCATCCATGATCTAAATGTTCTGTATAGTTCTGACACTGTGGTTTTAAAGAAGAGATTGGTGTAACGTCTAATATTACCTTCTTTAATGAGTATGTGGGATCGATTATTAATTGCTTTCTGATATCTTCTTTGACTACATATGGACCAATACTTGTTACTGTAGGTTTCGATGCCCATGTAAAAGGAAAAGTGTAATCAAAATCTTCACTGAAGATTTTCCATGTTCCACTTCCACACTGTCTTGTTATGGTGTCATCATCTTCACAATAGTAATTGAATAGTGTCTGTTGTGAAGATCCTCTCTGGCACTCTTTCTCATTAACAAGGCGCTTGTACCAAAATGCATTAGGTTCTGTCACTTGTCTTTTATATATAATATTCATTTTCATTTTACATTTAAGTGTATGTGTACTAATATTTTCTTTAGGGTCTTCTAAGCTAAATCTATGTGTTGTTTCACTGTGTCTATTGTGGTATTATTGTGTATATGTTCCTTGTATATCTACTCCATAATGGAATATTTCAAACAAAGACACTACACTTATTTTTTTTTCAATTATTATGGTTCTTTGATCTGATTGTCCTACTACATTTGGTCCTTCTGTGGATGGTTTAGGGGTTGAATAATACTTTGAATGAGTCAATGCTCATCCCTGTTCCTCAGAATCAAATTTAACAGAACAGTTATGTGAGAATTGTGTACCTACACTTCTTACATTATCCTTTTATGTGATTGCTTCTAATATTCCTATCTTGCCAGTGAGGAGTCTGTTTTTGGCCATCACTTCCCTTCTAATCTTTTCCTGATTTGTAAACTCACAACCTTGAACATTGTTTACCACTCATGCTGCTTTGGAATTAACCCAGTGAATTGTGGTATCTGTTTCTTGCCTTTCATGTGGTTCTATCATATCTGATCTAGGTATTAGTTCCTCTTCACTAGCTAGCCTAGTGAATGTTCTTGCAATAATGGTAGAATTGTGGACAAGTGCATATTGCCATGGCCCTAATCTAGTCACTTTTTCAGTTAATCTTCCTCACCTTTTAGTATTATTCTGTTTACAAATTGAAGCTGTGGTAAAGCTCCCCTTGGTTCCGTAATAGTTATAGTACCTTTTTCTAAATTATCAAATACAATACTATACCTATGTGCACTATTTGCAGAATAACCCTTATTTTGTACTAAGAATTCTACAATTCTCACTGGTCCCATGATTACTATTACTCTTGTATTGTTAAAAGGAGGGAGTGTGAAGACTCATTCTTTTATGCTTTCCTATGGAATGGTATTGTCTTCTGACTGTTTGCCTCATTCAGTGGTTGCAGTCGGGATGCTCTCATTCACACCACCATAGCAGCAGTGTATATATGCAGAGACCCAAAAAAAGCAAGTATGAACACCACTTCATCTTCCATTAATGAAAGTTTGAAATGAAAATAAATACAGAATCTCTTCCTTCTTTCTCTTAAACGTATTTATTCAAACTATATTTTTACTAAAATTTATTCTATTCTATCCTATTTAACAATTCTTCTTTATTCATTTTTATAACAATTCATACTCAAGCTTATGCTATTTTATTTAACTTAACTTTCTTACAAAACATTGTCTTTTCTTTCTTATAATCAGCTTACACATATTTTAGTTAATCTATCTAGCAAACTTAAACAATAACAAATTTCCTCAGCCTTAGAATTCCCTAATTTCTAATTACCTTATATCAATAACTGTCCCATTTATTTTCTGTAAAATAGCTTCTCCTAAGGTTGAATAATTGCTCATCTCTGAGCTCCTATAATAGCTCTCTCTCCTCTACATTCCTTGCACATGCTGTCTTTTCTTTTCTCACTTTCAATCTAAGATTTAAAATAATAAACCTTGTTATCTAATATCTTAAATTATATTAATAATTACTTGTTAAGAATGGTCCTTTATGAACATATCTTTAGACTTTGGTATTTATAAATGGAACAGAATAAATCTCTTTTTTTTTTCTCATATAACCTTTCAAAACCTTAGAGATATTCTCTTGAGATCAGTTTGACAATTTAATGCATTTAAAACATCTATTCCCAAATATCCATAACTATTATCATGTAGATTCCTTATACCAACTCTTATTCCATAAATCATTCTGTCCGCAATCAGAATGTTAATTGGAGCAGTTATAAAAACTGTATATTCCTTCATTTCAAAGCCAACCATTGGCATTTGATAAGATGCTAGAGCATACATCCACAGATTATTTGTTGCATTCAATATGGTTATTGAGGCTCCAGTATCTATTATGAAAGATTGTGAAAAATCTGTATGGTCCAAAATATATTGTTCCATTCACTACTAAGCGATGAAATTCATCCTTCCACACTGGTAGTTCTCGAATTCTTGTACATTTCTTTACTATTCTTTCTTTCTCATTCTTCCTTTCATCCATGTTACACTAAAAGAATAATGACATTACATAAATTTCCTACTCTTCCTATCTTTATCTTACTATCCTATTGCCCCTTATCAATTTCCTACTCATTATCACATTTGAGTAATCTTCTTCCTGCTACATCGACTACACATCTCAAAGAGTTGATAGCATCTAACGCTAGGACACTGTATTGTCCTGGACCCAGATCTATGAGTCACAAAACTTCCACGCAACCTTTTTGTTCCTATTCATACATTTATAGCTTGACTTAGAGGAATCATTCCCCATCTTCCTGTTAAATAAACCTATCACATTTATTTTGTAGCTAAACCATTGATGTTTAATTCATTGATATTTAGGATGGACAATGAGGATCCTGTATTCTTAGTGAAAAATATTCTTATTAGTTTCTCCCCAATAATTGTTATTGCTGGGATGAGTAGTCTGTTTTCAGTGTCTTCCACTAGCTGAACAATTTCTCCATCTAGCAACATATCTCTTTCTTCTACAGTGCTATCGTATCCACTGTCTTCAATTTCACTTGCCATCTTACAAATTAAAACAAAAATTCTCAGTATACTTGAACTATCCTTATATTCCTATGTTAACTCTTATTCCATTATTTTTATCTTATTCCTATGCAATGTTATTATTTACAACAATTGAAACATAAGACCTTTTTTTCAAAATCAATAGAGCATTTTAATGCTCTCAGGATCTCAACTCCTATTATTCCATATGGATTTTCTTCCATTTCTATCAAACCAAACTTTGCATTTAAAATACTTTTATTCCCTAGTCTTATGGTCAGAGGAAGTGTTGTTTCTAATTTTCTTGGTATTCCAGCTACTTTAATTTTATTATTGAATTTATAGGAGAGGATCTGTGGCAACATTTTCATATTCAGAAAAGCATATGTAGATTTCAGATCTATATAACAAAATTGACTTATTTCCTCATCTTTAATTTTATATATAGCATCACTAGTGATCTATTTAGATGATCTTTTAATACTGTACATATGGTGCACATATTATATTGAGTAATAGATGTGACTTCCACTGGTTCCTTAGTTTGAGCAGACTTTTCTTCAGTTGGTCTGACCATGTCATACAGAAATTCCTCTGTTGAATTATCCATCACACTTATTCTGTATGGCTATGTCCACACACAGTTATTTCAAAATAAGTCATTTCAAAATAAAAGCCTTATTTCAAAATGACTTATTTCAAAATCTTTTTTTTTAATTTCAAAATAAGAGACACCCTGAAATTGAAATAGCACGTGTTGTGTATGGACATGCTATTTTAATTGAGGAGAGGAGCAGCATGGGAGGTGTGACAACATGGCCCCATGGCAGGGCCATGTTGCCAACCAATCCGCTGCCTGGCTTTTATCTGGAGAGCCAGGCAGGCGAAAGCTGCCCCCAGGGCAAGGATCCCCCAGCCCTGTGTCCGCTGCTGCTGTTGGGGCAGGGGGAGAGGCACTGTGGAGGGTGGGAGTGCGTGCCACCCTGGGCAAGCAGGCTATGCCGGCCACCGGGGTTGCCCCAAAAGCCGGCGGGGGGAGGGAGGCATGGCACCCAGCTCTCCCCACCACCCGGGCTGCCCTGAAGCCCGGCAGAGGGGAGCCGCAGTGCCAGCTCTCCCCACCACCCCAGCTCGGGGCAGCTGAGGGGTCGCTGCTGGGCGGTCAGGAGCGGCGGCCCCCGGCTCTGCCCCACCAGCCAGGCTCCAGCACCAGCTGGAGGGTAGGAGGGTGCAGGCGCCTGCTCTGCCCACTGGCCTGGCTTGGAGCATGCCACCCCGGCAAGGGCAGCGGGTGCCCGCTTTGCCCCCCACCCAGGCTTGCGTGGGGCCAGCAGCTCCCCCTGAGCCCAAGCGGGGGGCAAAGAGGGCACCCACAGCCCCTACCTGCCGGGGCTGCATTCACCCAGTCCCGGTGGGGGAGGAGTGGGGTCATGGGCAGAGCTGGGTACCCTGCTCCCCCAGCCCCTGGCTGCCTGGCAGTGGCCAGGGGCTGAGAGAATGGGGCGCCCCGGCATCAGCAGCTGGACAAGCTGGCTGGGGCACCTGCCATCCCCCCTATGCCGGGCAGGGGGGAGCAGTGGGTTTCCCCCACCACTTCCCCTTGCCAGGGGCAGGGGGTCAGGCACCCCAGCCAGCTTCCCCCGCTGCTTCCCCTTTCCAGGGGCAGGTGGGGCAAAGCAGGCTTAGGCACCTGACCGTCCCCTGCTCCCGGCAAAAGGAAGTGGCGGGGGAAGCTGGCTGGCATGCCCACAGCCTCCCTGCACCTCTGCTCAGCACCCTGGCCAGGATGCTGAGGAGGAGTGGGACTTCCTCCCAGGGTGCCATGCACTCTGGGAGGAGTGTCAAACAAATTATTTGGAAATAGTGGGTATTTCACAATAACTTTTCCAAACGGCGTTATTTCAAAATGAGCCATTTCAAAATAACTGCCTTTTTTAAGCAACTTGGGTTTAAGTCGTTTCGAAATATCGGCTATTATTTTGAAACTACGGAGCTCATCATTCCAAAACAGGAAAACGTTGTGTGGACCTGATCTTTTTTATTTAAAAAAAAAAAAAAACAGTGTTATTTCAAAATAAAAAAAAAGGTGTGTTGACATACCCTATGTTGCTTGAGCTTCAAGCTGCTCTCGTTCTGGAAGAACTTCTCAACTTTCTCAATGTTTATTTGTGGAAGTTATCCTTCTCCTTGCTCCAATATTCATAGTATTTCTTCCTCCTTTATTGATCTAACTTCCTTCACCCAGTCTGCCATTTCTCTATATCTATATGAGAAAAGATTCCCTAATCACTTTACTATCTTATAATATTTGTACTTACTTAACTACTTTTTTTTAGCATAATCTTGCAACATTTCCTCTAAATTGGATCTCCTTTCCATTTCTTCATCTGTGAAGAGTGAAACTTTTTTGCTGCCTTCCTTTTTCCTTGTTGAACTTCTAACATATATCTATATCTATATCTATATCTATATCTATATCTATATCTATATCGATATAGATATAGATATAGATATATAGATATATACACATATAGATATATACACATATAGATATAGATAAGACAGGTACTGAAGAGTCACCTCAATGGGAAGAACAAGATCTATGCCATCAACAGATACACCCTGCCAGTCATCAGATACCCTGCCGGGATAGTGAGCTGGCCAAAGGAGGACATGGAGGCTGCCGATGTGATGACCTGGAAGCTTCTCATAATATACGGAGGTTTCCACCCCAAATCCAACACCCAGAGACTGTACACCGGCTGGAAAGAAGGCGGGCAGGGTTTGGTGAGTGTCAAAGCCACTGTCCTGGATGAAACCCAGAGCATCCAGGAGTACATCAGTATTATGGCACCCAAAGATGAGCTGCTGAGAGAATGCCTGAGGCAGCAGCAGCAGACATGGGAGGAAGATCAAGCAGAAGAAGTGTCATGGCAAGACAAGACCCTGCATGTGATGTACCATCGACAGATAGCTGAGGTGGCTGACATTGGGAAATCCTACCAGTGGCTGGAAAGGGCCGAACTAAAAGACAACACTGAGGCACTGATCATAGCAGCACAAGAACAGGCACTGAGCACCAGATCCATTGAAGCAGGGGTCTACCACACTAGACAGGACCCAAGGTGCAGACTGTGCAGAGAGGCCTCAGAGACAGTCCACCACATAGTGGCAGGATGTAAGATGCAGGCAGGAACAGCATACACTGAACGGCACAACTAAGTAGCTGGCATTGTGTACAGGAACATCTGCACAGTGTATGGGCTAGACCCTCCCAAGACCAGATGGGAGATCCCACAGAAGGTCGTGGAGAATAACAGGGCTAAGATCCTGTGGGACTTCCAGATCCAGACAGACAGGCAGGTACCACCAGACATCGTGGTAATAGACAAGGACCAGAAGACAGCGGTGGTGATAGATGTAGCAGTGCCAAGTGACAGCAACATCAGGAAGAAGGAGTATGAGAAGCTGGAGAAGTACCAGGGCCTGAAAGAGGAACTAGAGCGGATGTGGAAAGTGAAGGCCAAAGTGGTCCCGGTGGTGGTGGTAGGAGCACTTGGGGCTGTGACTCCTAAGCTGGGAGAGTGGCTCCAACAGATCCTAGGAACAACATCAGAGCTCTCTGTCCAGAAGAGCACAGTGCTAGGAACAGCTAAGATACTGTGCAGAACCCTCAAACTCCCAGGCCTCTGGTAGAGGACTCGAGGTGGAGGAAGAGACATACCACCCATAGGGGTGAGAGGGGAATTTTTATATCTATCTATCTATCTATCTATCTATCTATCTATCTATCTATCTATCTATCTATCTATAGGACTGGCCTTATTAACAATTTTAACTGGTTCTTCCCATAGAGTCCCCTCCTTGGCTCCCTTATTATAGAAGCTATTACTTCAGACTATTTAGTCACTGCTGGAGCAGTCAGTCCTTGGTGTTATTTTCTTCAGTGGTCTAAAATACTGGAAACCCAAATAATTTATTTTTCTTAGTACTAAACAAAAAGAAAGTGGCACCTGTGTCAATTAACATGTTTCGTCCAAATGCTCCCATCTTAAAAAACTGAATATATTGTAGGTCTTCCCCATTTATCCTGATCTAAATGTGCCACTAAGTCAGTTTTGTTTTTAACTGACACTGGGGAAATAGGGGGTGCTTGGCTTCTCTATTCTTGATCTTTTGGAAGAGGAGGGGCAGAGGGAGCTGGACTTTCATTTCTAGCTAGCCTTTTCAGTATTTCTCCAGTGGGTAATCCATCAGTCTTGTCCCTTGATTCATATTGTGGCAGCTTCTTCCATGCCTATGCTTTCACTGGATCAAATCTTCCTGAGGGAGGGGAATAATTTAGATGAGGATAAGGATCCCTTTTATCCTTATTCTGTTTTTCTCCATTCTTAATTTTTATTTTTTTTTTAAATTTGCTTATCTACTGACTTCCACTTCCTTTGTGGAACATTATTTGAGAAAGTTATTGCTGCAATTTTATCAAATCTTCTTCTTGGAGCAGGAATAGTTTCTCTTTGAATTTCATATAATGCTTTTGATCTTTCTTCTATACACCTTAAAGATGTATGCTGTGGATTCACAGAAAGCATTGCTGTTCTCAGAGTAGGATTAAATCCAAGCAGTAAAGCCTTCTTAAACTGGAAGACATCATATACTATGGGATCATCTTCCTCATCATCCTCATCCCTTGCAAGCCCAGAATGCTTAAACACTAGCTTCTTTCTTGCTATATATGGTTCAGGTCTTTCTCCTGGTTGTTGTTTCTCCCTATGAAACCATATGATTGGATCTTCTTCAGGCAAGAAGAACTTTAAAACTTCAAACTCTATTGTTCTTCTGTCTCTTTCTCCTCCACCTTGTATGTTATATGGAGGCCTGCAAAATCTTCTATTCCCATACGTTTTTTAATGAATGCTGAGATATCTCCTCCTGTCAAAATCCAGGCATCCCTGCTACTCTAGTTAACCATCTGATAAATGAGCTTCTATTCAAAGGACCTAAGGATTTTCCTAAAGCTTTTATTTGTTCAGGGGTATAAGGTCTTTCTTCCACACATTCTTCAGTTCCTTCTGCATTACCTCCTTCTTAGTCACCCTAGTAGTTATCACTGCTGCTACAGGAAGTGGTCTTTTAAGTTCTTCCAGTTCTTCTAACAAAGCACTATAGGGAGTTACCCTTATAGCTGTCTTCTTGAAATCTTCCTGAATGTCTTGCCATCCATTTTCTGTTTCTGTTTCTTCACCGTTCCAAGGATAACTACCATTATTCTTTACTGCTGAGATTACTTCGTTCCTAATCATTAATTCTTTCTTCAGGGCTTCTATTTGCTTCAAGCAAGCTGTATGATCTATTTTTCTTTTTTCTACTGCATCTGAGAGAATCACTCTCACAGCAGCGTGAATATCTGTGGCCATTTTCTCCACTTTTCATTTTCCCTAACCATTCTTCCTAACTCCTCTTTTCTTTCTTCTATTTCTTTTTGAAACATTCTTAGCTGAGTAGACTGCGTTAACATTATGGTCCTTCAATTATTTGCTTCAGCATCTACATTCTTCAATTGTTTGCTAATTCTATCTTTTGCTTCTTGTAGCTTCTGTTTTTCTGCTATTACCGTTTCTACTTCTTTATCCAAAATGGTTGCTGTTAAATATAATCCTTGCACAGCAGCCTGTTTTCTTTCCTTCTTAGTAGGCTTTTTTTCAGAAATTCCTTTCTTTTCTGAATGGACCCATTGGTCCTATTGCTTACATAGCTGCTGAAAAGCTCCAGGTCCTATGAAGGTATTCTCCTTCCATGGACTTCTCCCTATTTTGTGCACAAAATCTTTTAAATTATCTCCCAACATCGTGTCAGGCTCACTATTCTCCTTATACTTCTGCTTCTGCTTTTTCAACATGTTGCTTTTTCGCTGAGTACTCTTTCCAAATTCTGTAAAACTCTGCTGATCAGCAATACTGGACACCTTCTCCAGCAGGGAAATTAGCTGTTATCATGCTTAAAGCATCAACAGGGCTGGACACTCCTCCAGAAAGAAATAATTGTGAAGCTGCAGCTCTTCACAATTTCTTTTGAGGGTATGAACAATGCCTTAGGGTTTTTGTCCGTCAAGGCTTACAAATAAATCCCTTAAACTCTCTTAGCATATTGGCTAATGATTCCTAAGTCTATTTGCACTTATCTTAATCCTAGGATCCTCACACAAAAGTACAGCTTTCTAAGTCAATCTCTACTTATCTTCTCCCTAGAAGCCATAAATTAAAGACAATGTCTCCTAAATTAATTCTAGTTCAGCTCCTTCCTAGGAGCCACAGTAAAATTTCTACGCCAGACCTTTGCCTTTTATCCTTAAGTCTATCAATTTTAGCCTCACTTTATTTTTAGGATCCTTCTTGACCACTAGGCTCCTTGCCCACTCGGTCCAAAACTCAATTCTCACTTTTGCCGGTAGTAACTTTCAAAAATCCTTTAGGTATACTTTTTCTCAACTTCGATTACAACAGCATCAACAATATTCTTAGTCCTCTATTCCACCTGTCTGCTGATACGCCTTTCAGACTCTGTGTGTGTGTATGTGTGTGTGTGTAAAGTGTTATTCTTTCAACCTTGCCTCAGAAGTGCCTGCCATATAATCAGAACACTATACCTTCTGACCATCCTTAAACAGTGCTATAAAAACAGCAGTCTTGGCCGTTGAGTCACTACTTACAGCATCTCCCCTATTCCTGTTACAGTGTTCCTTAAAAGATACTAGGCATGGGATACCAAACTCCTACTTATGTCACAATTTGGCTAACCCCTTTACTGAGCTTGCCACTCACCTCTGTAAATAACAGTTTTGTGTGATGCAGGCGTGATGTATACATGTGGTTGTGTCAAAAGTTGTGTGTGATGGATGTAATGCGTGTGAACATTCAAAATTAACATTCAAAAATTCAATTAAAGATAAAAGCTAATGGATTTTTATAATTTTGTACGTAAAAATATCAACAGCAATAATCATTAATATTCATGATTCCTCGTTAATATTCATGATTGCAATTGATATCCATAAATGCTCATTAACATACATATATGCTCATTAATATTAACTGTCATTAGAATTTTCAGTTCTGAAGCTCTATACAAATTCTGTTGCTCTAATGTCCGTTATTTTCTGTTAGGCAAGTGGGTTCCTGTTCGAGCACCTATTTCTTACCCCAGAATTTAAACCTTTTGGATGTTCAGGTGGCTTTTCGCTCGCCTAAGGAAAACATTAGTACTATCTATTCTGGGATAATTTCAGGTAGGGTTTGCTCACCTAAATGGGTAAAACACCCTAGCGGAAAATATGGCTACAGCCTGCCAATCAAGAACAGACGTAGAGCAATGAACTCTTCAATAATAAGTGTTAACATTTATTTAAACATTATAAAAGTTACACTGAGATTCAAGAACTGAAAATGAACATAAAACGAACATCAGAAAGGGCAAGGCAGAGAAACCAGTTGCTGAGCACTTCCATCTTTCTAATCAGTCTCTAAATGATTTGTTAACAACCATACTCAGGAACGTGAGTGGGACATCAAGACTTGAAAGAGAAAGAGTTTAATTGGAATTAATATGCAATTCAGATTTGTGAAAGCAGGATTAAATTGAGACTATGGCTTCTTTTCCCATTACAACAGGTATTTTGACTTCAGGCTTCACAGGGTTTGAACCTTAACAACTGCTCTGATTTGCTGCTACTGTATGACCTGATCCCATGTTTTACACCCCCTTGCATTTATTTTCATTCCAGTCTGTAAGTTCCCTCATCTTTGAAGCATCTGCAGAAGTGAGATTTTCTCCCATGAAAGCTCATGTGAAAAATAAATCTGTTAGTCTTTAACTGCCACAAGACTCCGCCGCCCCCGGTTACCATCCTAGAGTCTATCTCTAAGGCAGGTTTTCTGATCTTCTCATCATTCTCTTGGTTTTTGTTTGACCACTCTTCATTGGATCAACATCCTTCTTCAGCTGCCAGAAGTGGACACCCTATTGTGGCAGTCCTTACTCCAGTACAAAATACAGTGGTTACAAAGCATCTTTAATCCTCCTCATGATTCCCCAACTTATACATCCCTCATTGCTTATACATCCCATTACATTTTAGGTTTCTGGGTACAACATAGCACTGGGAGCTCATTTACAGCTGATTATCCACCACAATAGCCAAGTCTTTTTGGAGTCACTGCTTCCAAGGAGATAGTCTCCCATCCTGAATTCCTTGGACCTAGTTGCATAGCTTTACTGTTAGAGATTCTGAAAGGTATAGTACACAGAGACAAAGGGTTGCAGTGAGCTGCCAGTATCACAGAAGAGGTCTCTGGCTAGCATGGGCCTGAAGGCAGTTCTTCAGAGTACGAGGAGAGCACTTTAACCAGTGACCCATCCTTCCCTTGGGGGGCTAGTGACTGCGGCGAGGGCACTTGGCGGTTCAGTGTTATCCACATGTCTAATAGGGGAGATTTGTTGGTAGTGAGTGATTGTCACCAGGCAGGTTTAGTACTCCACATCCAGAAGTTTTTGTAGCTCTAGGCCCCCTCCAATAGGTGTTCTGCTGCCGGGGTATCCACATATCATAAGGGAAAGAAGCCACGGAAGTTGCTTTGGGGGGGGGGGGACAGATGGGCTCTGCGTGAATGGAGAGAAGCTGAGTGAGAAGGAGACAGCATGCTGGCTTCCTGTAACTAAAGGATTTTTCATCAGGGTAATGAAGTTGTTAGCCCTCAAATAGGAAAACCTGGAAAAGGGATCATTGGGAGAGGAAATAATTTCTTTTAATTGCGTACTTTAAACACTTTGATTTCTTAGTCCATCTTTTTGAATTGTCTCACTTAGCATGATGCACCAACAATTTTTAATATAATAATGGGCAAAGACAGAATGATGTAATTTCTTGTGACAGGATCTATCTATCTATCTATCTATCTATCTATCTATCTATCTATCTATCTATCTATCTATCAAATGAGTGTTGGTTAATCAGTAAGCAGAGTGGATAACAGTAATTGCAGCATAGGAATTAGGGTCTGCCTTGATTTCAGTTCAAGAATTCTGTTAGCAAAGACAAGGGTAGCTGCTTCTTTCAGTTTGCAAGCCTGTGAACTTGATAATGCTTACAGAGATTCACGCTGCTCCTAAGCATCTGCTTTCCTGCATTTCTAATCAAGGGTGCAGCCTCAGGAAGGAAGATACCACAAAAGTCTCTATCTTGAAATTTCATTCAGATTTTTCAGGTGGACACATCTATTTCCTTCTCAATTAACAGGGTGATCTAGTATCCACAACACAGATCTTAAACTGCTCTAGAGCCCCCCTGCCCCCAACTCATTGGGAGCACATATTTTCAGGAGATGAATTTCCAGGACTTGCCATAGTAGCCACTGCCCACATGATCTTCTAAAAGGGCCTTTCTACAGGCCGGGGGGGTGGGTGGGTATATGGGGAAGGGAAGCCTGATTAGAGTAGCTGTTGAGGCACACAACTCCAGCCAAAGTGGGTAGGTTGTCTGGACTTTTCTGTTGCAGCCATAGACCCAGTCAGTGCAACCTTCATTGCTGTTATGAGGAAGAGGCTGCCAAAAATGGTCCAGATTATCTTGCTGACCCACATAGCTGCAAAGAGACAGCGCCATGGCAACTGAATTCACAGAGAAGAATGATCAGCTTTCTATGAAAACCCACCGCCATAAATAGATGAAAAGAAGACATTTCAGTTTGTGTAAATATTCCATTGCAGCAATTTCCTGTTAAATGGCCCAGCTCTAGCTCAAATGGTGAGCCTCTGGCACATCTGTTTCTGGAATACAACCAGGGTGTCAGCACCAGCCCCACATCAGTGTCCCCTACTGAGCAGTTCTTGGAGCTCTGCTGGGCCAGCTATGCTGGCTGTATAGCAGAGGAAGCCCCATCCATCAGTTGAACACGCTGTGAACAGAAGAACAGCCCTACTTCTTTCAGAACTATGGTCCATCCAGCCCAGTCTCCTCTGTCTCAACCGTGGCCAGTACAAAATGCTTCAGATAGCAGACACACAAGAGGACAATTTAGCAGGTGATCCATCCCATCACATAAACCCACCCTTTGGCAATCAGAGATTTACAGACACTCAGAGCTTGGGGCTGCCTCCCTGAAAAATGTAGTTAATAGTCAGAGTTGGGCCTGTCCTCAGTGAACTCAGGTAATTCTCTTCTGTGCCCGTTTATAATTTTGATGTTCCTAACATTCCCTGGCAGTGAGTTCCACAGACTGCCTGCACATTGTGTGAATAAGAGCTTCCTTCTTTCAAAAACCTGCTTCCTATTAATTTAATTGGTGACCTTTGTCTCTTCTGTCCTGTGCAGTGTTAAATAACCATTTCTTCTGCAATTTCTCCATACCAGTCATGATTTACTAGAGCTATTTCATATCCCCCCTTACTCATCTCTTTTCCAAGCACAAAATCCTAGTGTTATTAATATTTCCTCAAAAGGAAGCTGTTCCATTGTGCTAATCTTTATTGTCATTCTTCACTGTATTTTTTTCCATGTAAAGTTTATATGGTTTTTATACGAGTCACTCAGAACTGAAAGCAGCATTCATTTTGTGGGAGAACCATCACTGTATTTAGTGGCCTTATTACATTTTTTGTATTATCATCCATCTTTTTTTAATTATTATTTTTCCTTTATTCTCATAACTTTTTTATTCACTGTTGTTGGATGCCGAGTATATGTTTTCAAAGAATTACCCACAGTGACTATAACATCTCTATTTTGAGTGTTAACATCTAATGTAGACCTCATTACCTCCTTGTGTAGTTGGGATTCTGGTTTTCAATGTGCATTCCTTTGAAATGAGCAACATTGAATTTCATCTGCTTTGTTGATGTCTATCCACACATTTTGTGAGAGCCTCTTGTAACGTCACTCTCTGCTTTGAACTCAGCTATCTTGTGCAGTTTCTTATTATCTGCAAACTTTGCCACCTCACTGTTTACACCCTTTCCCAGATCCTTTACAAATATGTAGTCAAGTAATGACTCCAGTATACCTCCCTAGATGACATAAATGATTATCTCTTTCCATTTTGAAAGCTGACATTTCATTTCTTGTCTTTGTTTCCTACATGTTAAACCATTACTGATCTAAAAGAAGATTTTCTGTCTCATTCCAAGACAGCTTAGTATGCTTAAAAGCACTTGTCAGGGAACTTGTCAAAGGCTTTCTAAAAATGCCAGTATTTTCAATCCACTGACTCACCCCTGTCCACAAGTTTGTTCATTCTTTCAACAAATTCTTGTAGATTGGTGAGGCATATCCACACTTTCTCAACAAACTCTGTTTATCAATGTGTCCAGTAATTCTGCTTTTTGTTATAGTTTTAACCAAGTTGTGTAGTACTGATGTTAGACTTACCATCCTGTGATTCAAACAAGGAGTCTTGTGACACTTATAGACAAACAAATTTATTTATTGCATGAGCTTTTGTGGGAAAATATCCCTCTTTGCCAGATGCTTTGAAGATGAGGGAACTTACAGAATGGGAGGAAATGAATGCAGGGAAGTGTTAGTCATGGGATCAGATCACAGTATAAAAGCAAATCAAAGCTGTTGTTAAGATTCAAACACTGGGGAACAGCAGACAGATGAAGATGAGGTCAAATAAACTGTTGAATGAGAGAAAAATCCAAAGTCCTTATTGAACCCTCAAGCAACGCAATCAAATTTGCAAATAAATTTAACCTCTTGCAGATTCTGCTGCCAACTTTGCCCACATATGTGCAAAAGAGACACAATTACATGAGCTAATAAAACCTGCTACTCCATCAAAGGCTCATTCACCTACTCATGCCCCAATGTGATTTACACCATCATATGCCAGAAATGCCCCGTGCCTTATATATTGGACAAACTGGACAGTCTCTGCACAAAAGAATAAATGGGCACGATCTGACATCAGAAATCACAGCATTCTAAAACTAGTGGGTGAACACTCCTTTCACAATTTACTAATTATGGTGCTCAGACTGATGAATACCAGATCAAGGTTTCAAAGACAAGCTGCAGAGATCGAATTTATTTGCAGACTTGACTGCATTGCTTCATGGCTTAATAGGGACTTTGGATTTTTTTTCTCATTATAACAGGTGATTTTACTGCATATTTCTCTGTGTGTTTTTCCCCAATGTTTGAATCTTAACTTCTTTGATTTGCTGTTACAGTGTAACCAGATCCCATGATTTACAATTCCTTGCATTCATTTCCTCTCTTTGTGTAAGTGCACCCATCTTCAAAGCATCTGAGAAAGTAGGATTTTCTCCCGCAAAAGCTCATGCACTGAGTAAATGTGTTAGTCTTTAAGTGGCACCAAACTCCTTGTTTTTTCTCTTAGGTAAGTTAACATGGCTACCAGTTTGGTACTTGGTGCAGAAGCTAATTTAAATGATTGGCTACATTCCACAGACAGAAGCTCTGCAATTTCATGTTTCTGAAACTCAAGAGTAAATCTAATCTATTCCTGCCCTCACATATTACTCCTTAAATTTCCAATACCCTAGTGTTACTTGCCATATAAGAACTATGTTTATTATTAAGCATTGGAGAAACGATCCCTGCATAGCCAATGCTGGGTCCTATTTAACTTCAGGCCCATCACACTCAGGCATGTCTGTTGTGCTGCCTAGTGCATGAGATATCAGATTCAAGTGTCA
Organism: Podocnemis expansa; assembly: GCA_007922195.1. Classification (NCBI taxonomy): domain Eukaryota; kingdom Metazoa; phylum Chordata; order Testudines; family Podocnemididae; genus Podocnemis; species Podocnemis expansa. The sequence goes on along the minus strand of ML682218.1, from coordinate 50,564 downwards.
ATTTTTTCCTATGAGTGCCCAGGGATCGTGTCCTGCTTTGTGTCTTTCACATCCACAGGCACACTCCCAGTCCTGGCAAGACTTAAAAATAATGAAAACATTCTGCTCCGAAGCCTGAGCCCCTGATAGTTGAATTAGTTTTATCATTGAATGTTTTATTTAAGTTCCACGCAGCTAACTGGTGGAAATCCTACTCACCAGCTGCTGTTGTTTAGAAGGTTAGGGGAATTCGAAAAAAGGGCAGGACATTTGGACGTGTGTAAGGAACCAACATAGCTCTGTATAACAGAAGCCCCAAAATAGAATATAATGATCCCTCTAAGTTCCAGGCTGTGAGCCTCTGTTCTTGACCTGTGACTTGGAAAAGGAAAGAGGGTCCTGTAGGTAAGACAGGCACCAGGATTTCGTCAACTCACATAGTATCCCATGCTGTGGAACAGATTCCCCATGTGATCATGGACCTTGACTCATATTGCAGTAGCCAATACACAGAACCAGTCTTCCAGCTGAATTCTCTGCTGTCCAGACCTGTCCCCAGTGCTGAGGAGAGCAGGGACAGCAAGAAGCCAGTTGCAGGGGTTTTGTTCTCTTCTTATCATTTTCCCACCAGCCTCCGCTGAGTCTAGAGAAGCCTGGGGACTGAGCTAACGTGTCTTTTGTAAAACACTTAAAAGAGCACAGCACATTCTGGCCAAGCCCCTTTGGACAGGCGACACCCCAGCGTGCCCCATCGTGGCTGGAGGTACACTGGACCACCCTCCTTCCCTTTCATGTGCTTCGCTTTCAATTTGGCATGCTGGAAACAAGACCCTGCCGTTTGGGTGATATCTGTTCTCAGAATCTCAGGATCTCTTAGCCTCCACCCCATCCTCAGCTTTTCTTCAGGAGTTCACCCTCGTTCTCCGCAAACCAGGTCTGAAGCTTTTCTCATGGCTCTACATGTTAAGCAAGTGATGGGATGGTGACAGGTCATAGACAATGGGACAAAACAGCCACATTCCTCCTCTGTACTGAATCTTTCCACAGAAATTCTGCGGTGTGAGCTGACACCAAAACAGCTCTTTACACATTAACCTATCCTGATGCTCTAGCCCTACACAAACACAGACTTTTGTAAATCTTGCTGCCTGTGTTGGTCCTGTCTTCCCCACTCCCACCCCCCATCCCCGGAGCTGTGTTCCCTTAGTAGCTGCCGAGGGAGATCAGTCATTCATGTTCTGTTGATGTACGGGTCTAGGATGGAAGAGATGTCCTGTGATCTTTATATCCAATGTTATCAGCTCTGATGGCATCAGATAATGAACTGAGCCTTCATTTAAAGAAACTCCTGATTATCCTAACTCGAATGTGTTTGGTTTTCACGCTGTACACAATTGGGTTCATCATTGGTGGAACCAGCAAATAGATATTTCCCATTGTAGTCTGAACTAAGGGAGAAGAGTTCTTCACAAATCTGTGTATCACAGACAAAGCAATTTCTGGTGTGTAGAAGAGTAGGACGACGCAGACATGAGATACGCAGGTGTCCAGGGCCTTAAGACGCTCAACGTGGGATGCGATGCTCAGCACGGTTTTAAAGATCATCACATAAGACAGAAGGATGAGCACGCCATCCAACCCCAGTGAAGCAAGAGTATTAAAAAAGCTGAAGACGCTGTGAGCTGTGGTATCTGAACACGCCATTTTCATGACGTCTTGGTTTAGGCAGTAGGAATGGGAGAGGACGTTGGCATGACAGTACCGGTGTTGTTTCAGGAAAACAATTGATGGGATTATTGGGACTGACCCTCTTATCACACACAGCAGTCCCATCTTGGCTGCTCTGGGGAGGGTTAAAATGGAAGGATATCTCAGTGGGTTACAAATTGCAACAAAGCGGTCAAAGGCCATGGACAAGAGCACAGAGGATTCGGTGAATGTAAGCGCATGAATGAAGAACAGCTGGGCAAAACAGGCATCATGACTGATCTCTCTTGAGTTAAACCAGAATATGCCCAGCATCGTTGGTAACGTGGACATTGATATGCCTAGGTCTATGGCAGCCAACATGGAAATGAAAATGTACATGGGCTCATGGAGATTTGAATCTCCTCTTACAATGAGCAGTATGACTGAATTTCCTAGTATGGAAGCAAAATACATTAAGCAGAAGGGGATAGAAATCCAGGTGTGCATATTTTCCTGCCCGGGTATTCCAGTGAGAATAAATACTGCAGACTGAAATTTACTGTCATTGACAATGGACATAATGCCCTGGGCAGGTCCGAGGAGTTTTGTACTTTCCCTCCTGAAAGGAAAAAAATAACAGGTCGCTATATGATTTTGAATAAAGCAACATCCTGCTCTCTGTCAAAGTCTAGAGTCTTTTAGGAGCTCTGGAAGATCTGCAAAAATATGGTCTTGAATTCATGCTTGATTATTTCTAGTCTAATCATTCTCTATGAAGCACCTGGCTTTGACCACAGTTAGAAGAACAGATGTTGGATACTTGGTCATTGATGTAACCCAGTGTGGCCGTTTTTAAATTCTTATGTACGTTACCAATACTAGGATGGGCACTGCAAGAGCTGTAGTCTATATAGTCCAGGATCAAGTGGCCAGGACCAAATGCTTCTGACGAAGCATGAAGCAGGTTGCCCTGCAATGGACAGCTATGAGATAACCTTTTTCCTGATACCCACTGGTTAATAGGATTGTGCTCGATATTGAAGCATACTACTGCAACTGGTGGTGCGTATAAATTACATATGCCCATTATTATATTTCCTTTTCCTTCACATAAACTCTACACTTCATTGAAACACACAACATCTGTTTTGTTCTGTCTTGACTTTGTGCATAGTCTTGCACAAATGTAGCAAAGTTATTGAAAAAAAAATTCTGAATGTGTTAGGAACAGCTTCTACTCAGTTACTGGGGCACAGTATCAACCAACTGCTTACTGAAGAACATATTAATAACAGAAGCCCATTATAAAAAGTATTTAGAAAAAAAAACACTCATAAAATCTTTCTAAAGCAACAGCCATTAAGAAGTAATGTTAGCCCTGCTCCTTCTGGTAAAGATTTCAACAATTCTGAAAAGCTGGCTTTTTACAGACCTGCATGGAATGAAAGTTTGCTTTGCAAACAAATGTATCCCCATGATTTTCCTGGGAAAGTCATTCAGAGATGATTTTTCAGATTAAAGGAGGACTAAAAATATTGCATTGTTTATTTGGATTTCTGAAGAAATTGAAAAAAAATTGTATCTTGTTGGCCCTCATTCAATCTCCTGTCAGAAAACAAAAGTCTGAGGTTTCCCATACAGCTGGTAACACCTCTAGCTTTGTCTCAATATCTGGCTGGTTCCCCAGGTCCTGTAATATCTATCTGCAGCCTTTACCCAGAATAACCAAGGCAGTGGGATCAGCATATTTATTTTTCACACAGTAGATTTTTACTCTCTTGTACACGGGTTTTCAATAGCTTCTCATTTCTGGACACATATAGAAAATTTAGAAGCAAATAGAAATACATTTGGAAAGTGAACACATACTCTATAAACTGTGAAGGTCCATGGACCACAGATTTAAAACCACTCGTGGGGAACGGAGTAAGTCCAACACCTATTATTGTACTACAATGAGGATTTTAGGAATCGTCTTTCATAGTGAAATGCAGGAGAATTCATGTAAATCAAACTACATTTTTTCACATGAAATTCATCTGTTTCGCTCTCTCTATCTCGCTCTGAAACTCTGCATGTCCTTTAGTCATAAAATACACCCCCCCCCCCAACGGCACTGCAACAGATGTGGAGCTGGGCTGCCATCATTATGAATTTGTCTGTTAACCCAATTCTTGTGCTGTTGATTTCCTGCCTATGACAAGTTAAATATCAGATATTATCCATACAGCTAGTCATAGTTTAAAAGCAGGCTGCAAGGGCAGGGGAGGGAGGGAGAACAGGAATGAGGAAAGAATCTCAGGAAGAGTTCTTTCTCCGTGAACACTTCAGTGAGTATAAGAGACAACACTTGGATGTCACATGATGTGAAGTCCTTTAAATGCACCAGCCAAGTTACACAGGTTGTTCTGCCTGTGCTGGGAGTGTGTCCAGAAATGGGGCAGATGGTGGCTGAAAAATTCCTGCATTCACAATCCATCCAGAGAAAAATAATTTTGAACACGGAGTTGTTGATTAAATTGCCTGGAGCAAATAAACCTGAGGTTGTGTGGGAACTACACCCTGATATTCCATAGGCTCTTCTCCAGCCACAAAACCCTGTCTTTCCAGAAATGGAAACACTGAAAAATTCTGACTCAGGGCACTGGGCTTTTTACATCCTCAGCGACTTGTTAATCTGGGATTTCTCTCTGTCTGGAAGTATCTGCCACAGACCACATCCACACAGAGCGAAGGGTTCCCCAGCTACCTAGTACTGCCTGCTCTCCTTCTTCTATCACTGAGTCACACCCACAGCCCAGCACAGTCAGCTGCCTCTGCACAGAACATCTGCCTGTGTCAACACCTGGCAGCCTTTACCCTTTCCTTTGCTTTGAAAGATTTAAAGACAGAAAATCCTGCAAACATACCCAGTGCCTACAAGAAGGGAAGCAGCTGCCCCCAGACTTCTGGACTTGAATGGACAAGGAGTCAGTGCAGAGCTTGCACAAGCAGCAAGATGTTTCTACTCAGACAGGGGTGCAGCTGTCCTTATGAAGAGTGCTTGCTAATTTCCTTATGGACCATTTAACCACCTGGGACCCTCAGCTGATTGGTTCAGCGGGCATCAGCTTTAACTCTCTAAGATGGTGAATGGCAAACTGCTAGAAGCCCAAGCACAGGGGATGTGTAATGACTCCATCAGAGTGTATTGTAGCAAAAACCCTGCAACAGGCTCTATTCCTGGAATCCACATGTCATTTTCTCTGCCTGCACAGCTGCTCCTGTACCTTTCAGTTCCCTGGGATCACGGGCTCAGAAGGGACATATCACCAAGGCCTGTCACAGGAACCACTGCCTGCAGGATATGTTGAAGGGGCTCTTGTAGAGAATTGAGGATGCCGCAGTGAGGTGGGAAGGCTGGTTAGAGAAACTGGTGAGGCACAGACCTCACTGAAGATTTTGATTTTTCCATACACAAAGTGCAGCTATACACTGAAGTGGTGCAAGATTCATTTATCTTATTAGAAGTAGACAGATTTAAAGCCTGCAGTTTCTTTTGAGCATCCAGGTAGCTGCAATTGGCAGGCCTATGCAGTGTCAGCTTTAGGCATATGCCAAGTAAGCCAAGGCTTAGAGACACTCAATACGAGGGGCCTCAAATATGTTGAAGATAACTAAGAAGGCTTATGATAATTAAAAATGACACTGCAAACATGGATTTCTGCAAGATGTATGTTTCATGTAGATATATATATATATATATATATATATATATATATATATATAGGCCCTAAATTATGTCATGATTCAGAGGTGCCATATCATACAAATAAGAGTAAAATGTTTATTTCTCCATTGCCCTTTCTTTTATAATATAATTAACATTTTACTCTTTATTTTTTATGATATGGCACCTCTGAATCTTGACATAATTTGGCACCTCAGCATGTCTTAATCTTGCTCTATGCCAACTGAATTTTCATTGAATAAGTTTCAGTTCTCTCCTAAAACCCACTAGCAAAAATTGGTGACAAAGAAACTGACAGTCTGCTTCCCAAATACGCTCAAGTGTGCCACTGTGACTTACCAAATCACTTCTGAACACATATTCACCCCACTTTGTCAGGTCACCACTCCTTCCTGAGTCACTCCCTGCCAGCCTTTTGCATGTGCTGTATGCCAGGCAGTGAGTGTACATCCTCTGGACACTTAGCAAGCCATGCCCTACCAAGCATCTTCATCCCCTGATACCGTTACCCCCCAAAAATAAAATAAAATAAAATTTACTAATTTCCAGACCGTCCCACAGTCTGGGGTTTAATTTGAAAAACGCTCAGGGGCAACAGGGTCCGTTTTTCACCTAAATGGACAGATACCGGAACCCCACGGTAAATGTCCCAAGTGGGGGATTCGGCTGCAGCCCACCGATCAAGCACAGACCAGAAGCAATAAAAGACATGAAGCCAATGGCTGATCAAAGGCAAAAATCAGATTTATTGTAATATCTACTCTGGAAACTGACGGGGAACTTATATCTGCTTTACAGATAGCTTAACAATAACATAACACATTAAAACTATTCTATACAATTATAACAGAGACACAAAACTTAGGTACACAAAAGAACATTCAGAAATGAGGGCCAGTCACTTACTGAATGGAGAGATCTCAGTTCTTACTATTTATTACTCCTTTAGATCTCAATCTGGGTTTCTTATCTCACTCTTTCTAGGTAGTTTACTTATAATCATAAAGTTACATTGTAAGGCTTGGGCTTCCTGGCAGTACTAAAAATAATCTAAAGATCTTAGGGCTTTCTGCTAGTGTTCCTCCCCTCCTTGGGACCCTTTTCCTTAACCCAGAAGTTGGAGAAGAAGGCAGAGTCCCTCTTTCTGCTGCAAAATGGTGGATCTTTTGCTGGGAAATGGTGGCTGGCAGCTGCGGGCTGAAGATCTTTCTCTGCTCAGCCCTGGTCTGGTTGCCGTGGAAACTGAGAGCAGCTCAGAATGTTCCCGGAGCTTGCAAGTGCAGCCTGGTCTGGTTGCTATGGAAAGTGGAACTTAGGCGCAGCTCAGAATGTTCAGCAGCTTGCAGGTGCGGTTGCTTGGAGACAGGAGCTACAAAGTATCAGCCGTTGCTCACAAGCTCTACGTAGGACTGAGTTGGCTACTTACTTGTGAGTTTTATTGGAAGCCCTTCTGAGACTGAGTTCAAAACCCAGCTCAAGGACTAATCCTGAGTCACCGCTCAGAGATCCAGCCCAGTGCCTTTCAGAGACAGAGTCCAAAGACCCAGCTCCCAGGCTCCCACTAGAGACGTTGTCACTCTCTCTAGGGGTGAGTGTGAGTGAGACTCCTTAGTGCAGCGGGAACATAGCCAGAGGCCAGTGGAACCCAGTAAGGAGTGGGAGAGATCTCCGATATTCTGCTTTGTGCAGCACCTTTTATTTGCTCTTCTGCCACTCCCATCTTCTCCCAGACCAAACTCAAAGGTGTGATTTCATCTCCATCCAATTGGAAAAAGGGTGATTTCACCTGCCACCTGACCAAAAATCAATACTTTTGATGGGTCCTTTGACAGGGGGTGGACACCTTAGAATACTTGATGGGAGGGGGACTGAGTGAGTTCAAAAGTTCAAATTCTTCCTCCATCTTGACCTACTTTTCATATCTGTTGAATAGAGATATATCTAGTGAATCTGCTGAACCTATGATCTCTCCATTTCACTTGCTGAATGCCCCTTGAATAACAGCTTTGTCTTAAACAGTAATAATTGATGATTTATAAATTCTGTACCCCTGATTATTGCATATTATGCTGTTTTTCCAGCTTTAACATAAAGCTTCTGCTAGATCACCTTACACTATTTCCTACCCATATTATTTATTTATTTATTTGTTTGTTTGTTCGTTTATTTATTTTTCTGTGATACTAAAGAGATGGCAAAAATCTCAGGTTACAATACCACAGTGGGAACTTCTGTTTTAGAGGGATTGGGATATTTCTTCAATTGCCATATGCTCATGTCCATCCATTTAACAAAGAAATGGATCATGTCCAGCCTCCTTCACTCTTCCTCTCCAAAGTCCACACGGCTTTAGATAAAAAGTACTAATTTATTGATCAGGATATGATTCTAAGTGAATATATAGTAAGTCAGTGCACAATCATTTCATAAATGTGAGGAGTTACCATGAGAAAATATAAGATTAATCATGCATAATATACTGGAACACTATGAGAAATATATGCACGTTGCCCCTCATGTCTGATTGTGATAATTTGCAGCCACTCCTGACTCTCAAAAAGCAGGGCCGTGTTCTTCCTGAAGATGTTTTGAGTTGGAGTTTCCCAGGAAAAAAAGCCACAAGCTTCTTAAAGTGGCTCTCTTTGCTTTCAGACCCCTTTGACTTCTCAATTTATTTGCAGAGGTGATTGCTTGTGTCCTCTCTGAGCCAAAGATCTCAATTTGCTTAGTCTTTATTACCTCCTCCAGGTACTTGCCTGTTTGCAACTTTGGCAGTTTACATACTGCTGGAAGAGGGTTCTGTCTGTCTCCGTCTTCAGTCATGAAGAACGTGCTACACATCTGTGCACATACATGATACTGCAGGAAATCTGATACCACAGCTATCCTTTATATTTGGTTATGAACATCCCTAACAGATCCTTGCATGGCTTAACTGACATGAAATCAAACAATCACAATGCATAAGTGAACAGAAAAATCAAATAGATCATAACTCAGGGCAGCACAAATGTGCATACCGTGATAGAAACTTTTCAAAACCAATGGAAGTACTTTGGCACCTTAAAAACCAACAGCTTTCTTTGGGCATAAGTTTCATGGGCTCCAACCCTCTTTGTCATACATCTTTGCTATAGGACTCATGTTTTTGCTGTACACAGACTGACATGCCTACCCCTCTGGTAATTTCAGTCAAAATCAGCTGGGAGGCAAAAATCCTCAGTTTTGCAGCCCTGCTCTAGCTCAAACCATGAGCTTCTGCCCCACCTGTTACAAGACCTCATTCCTCTAGTCACTCGCAGCTGTCTGGCATAATAGCACAGCCCTTCTCTGATGGCCTGATGGAGAAGCAGACATATCAAAGTTGAATGTGTTAGCACGCTGTGTCCCCAATGGCAGCATCATTCACTGATGGTATCCAAAACCACACACTGTAACTTGGCCAACTGTCTTTGCTCAGCTTTATGATTCAAAACAAGATGTGATCAATGCTACATTTGCTCAGAACAGAGGACATGTAGAATGAGCACAGGAAAAAGCCAAACAGATATGGACTGCTGTCATTCCTGGGTCTCCAATGAAGATGCAGTTGGAAACAGAAAAGCTGCTGTTATTGGAAGCTGACATGGATTAGGTGTGATGCTGTTGTCTAGTTGCCTTAACAGAAACCTGGAATGAAAATTCTTCTACTTATGCATATCACATTTAGTGTTATCAGACTCAGCCCCTCAGTGTCTACAAGGGACATACAGTCTGAATTCATTGGAGGATAGAAGACACAACCCTTTTTTGTCTTGTACAAAAAAGAAAAAAAAAGTATTACTCCAAAACGGAAATCCAAGACACAGATCTGAAGGCTACCATTTTCCACTGTGTGATCACAGACTGCATCCATATTCAATTATGTTCATTACAATCCACTGTACTCCGGACGTGTCGCTAGCGCTGGGCACAGGAGGCTCATGCCCTGAATCCCAGCGCCAGTGCCCCGAGTCCTAGCCCTCAGCCCCTGCCTCTTCTGGTCTCCAGCAGGAGATCCAAGGCCCGGCTAACCATGGTAGCTGCAGCCACTTCTGGCCCTGTCCTAGGGCGGGCCACCCACCGCGGCAGCTGACGCTCCCTGCCCTGTCCCCGGCCAGGGATCCAGGGCCAGGCTGGGTCAGCCTGAGCGCAGAATTGGGGCAAGGGGCATGGTCCGCAACCAGGGAGTGGGGCCGGGGCCTGGACTCAAGCCCCGGCTCCTTCCCTGGGGCAGCAACGTCCTTACTGTACTGAAGGTGTTCAAAATATAGGACATAGAATTAGTTTCAGCAAATCCTGAGACAGAGCCCAGTGCCTTGTGGCTCAACTACAACATATCTTTTAAAGTAGGCCTGAAGATTTCATAGCCTTATTTAGAGATTACAGGTCATACCACCAAGAATCATGTGATGGGTTTAAAATAGCAAGTTTGAAAAATACACTGATTTGGGATATTTTTTCCTCTGTTTTTGGAGCCTTTAGGACAGTGTTTCCTAACCACTGTGCAACAGTACACAGGTGTGCCATCAGGACTGAGCAAATGTGCTGCAATTTTCTTTTTTTTCTTTTTTTTTTTTTTTTCCAGAGCTCAAAGAGCTCTGAATAGGCTTATTGGCTCATGAATATTAATGAGGACATTTTGAAACTATATGGTGGTATGCCTCATATTAATTAAAGGTAGTGAGGTGTGCCACAGTGGCAAAAATGTTAGGAACCACTGCTTCAGGAGTCACATGCTTTACGTATTCTGGATTTTCTGCAAGTTATATTTTTAAAACACACACACACACACACACACACACACACACACACACACACACACACACACACACACACACACACACACACACACACACACACACAAAGAAACCTTTTTAAAATAAATTTTAAAGCTGAGATTCCCAGGCAGCCTATGAATCCATGATGTTGGGGCCTTAAAAAAAAAATAGGAAACAGTGCAAGCTGTCAAATCAAATCACAGCAACTGGTAACGTTTGCTTCAACTGAAGCAGAGCAGTCAGACAAGAAGGTGCTATGGGCTAGTTAGGGGATGCTTTTGGTCACAGAGGCCATCAGTGGCAAAGACATTTTTCCCATGTCTTGTGGGAACTCAAGTTCCAAAGAGGCAGCCGTCTTACTCTAGTAAAGCAAAAAAAGCAAGGAGTCTTGTGGCACTTAAAGACTAACAGACTTACTTATTGCATGAGCTTTTGTGGGAGGAGTGAAATACAGTAGTGCACAGGCAATCCAGGAAGTTTTTGGAGAGTGTTGAGGACAACTTCCTAGTACAAATGTCGGAGGAACCAACTAGGTACCTTGTACCTCTCAACCTGCTGCTCACAAAGAAGGAAGAATTGATCTGGGAAGTAAAAGTGAATGGCAACCTCGGTAGCAGTGACCATGAGATGGTAGACTTCAATATGCTGATTAATGGAAAAAAGGAAAGAAGCAAAATGCAGACCCTGGACTTCACAAAAGCAAATTTTGGCTCCCTCAAGGAACTGATCGGCAGGATCCCATGAGAGGCTTATCTGAAGCGGAAAGGTATCCAAGAGAGCTGGCTGTATTTTAGAGGAACACTGCTAAGGGCACAGGTAGACACCATTCCAATGAGCAGAAAAAAACAGCAAATGTGGAAGGTGCCCAGTGTGGCTTAACAGAGAACTCTGCATTAAGCTAAAGCATAAAAAGGACGCTTACAAGAAGTGGAAGCTTGGACAGATGACTAAGGAGGCATATAAAGATATTGTTCAGGACTGCAGGGATAAAATCAGAAAGGCCAAAGGACAATTGGAGTTGCGACTAGCTAGTGATGTGAAGGATAACAGGAAGGAGTTCTACAAGTATGTCAATAATAAGAAGAGGATCAGGGATGGTGTAGTCCCCTTACTGAATGGGGCAGGTATCCTCATTGTAAGGGACTGATAGCCCCTTACTGAGAGTGAATGGGCCTTTTGATTGGCCACTCCCGCCTGGAAGCAGGACTCTGAAACAGCCAGCCCCAGGGCCAGTGGGAGAGGCCAGTGTCCCAGGATGGCCTGTTTGATTGAAAGTGCTCCCCCGCCCCTGAGCTGAAACTGCAGGCTGGACATGCCTGGGCAAACCAGTGTGTGTGTGTGTGGGGCCGAGCTAAGGAGGAAGCACTAAGCAGCCAGCAGCTGGGAACCAGAGGACCCAGGCAAGGGAGCTGGGCTGAGTTGATTTCTGCAGAGCAGACCCACAGCAGCTGGACCAGCAGAGAGCCAAGTGGAGCTGAGCAGAGCAGAGCTGGAGGCAGTGACAGAGCCAGAGGTGCCTGAAGCTGGGGCAGGAGGCCAGAGAAGGAGCCCAAGGTGTTGAGCTCATCTGTGCAGCCCCACAGCAGGAGGGCCAGAGGAGCCCCACTGAACCAGAGCAGCAGCTGGGAGCTGGAGTTGCAGCCATCTGGAGCTGGGTGTGGGGAGCAGCTGGGGAGCAGTGAAGGGGGCTGACGCTGGGAAGAAGGGCCCTGCCCCTGGAGCTTGGGGACATGTGGCCACAGCTGGAACCTGCATCTGGCCCCCTGGATCATCCAGTCACAGCCAGGCCTGGGCAGAGGGCTTGCAACGCGGAGGACAGACTGTGAGACTGTTCCTCAGGCCCCAGAGACTCTGTTTGTAGTGCTCCCACACCAGGCAGCGGTGCTGGGGGTTTATTGTTCACCTTTTTCCACTTTTTTCTATTTTCTTATTGGGTTATTCTTTTTATTTCTGTATGCTTAAATAAATTGTATATCGTGTATATAGTAACTGGTGGGCCAGAAGAGTGGTCAGTGTGGTCAGCACCCCGGAGTGGGGACACCCTAGCCCTGTCCTGAGAGACCACGATAAGAGTGGGGGTCGAGCCCTCAGGAATCCTGGGGCCCAGCCTTCTCGGGGTTACAGAGACTCCTCCAAACAGGAGATTGGGAGGTGAGCCTTTGAGGTCAGGCAGGCCTTGGGGTAAAGGAAGTGGGAGCAGGGACTCAGATCCTTTTGCTACCCACCTTCACCAGGGTGGTATACAAAGTCTGGGTAGTTCCCCACAAGAGCGGGTCCATCCCCCTGCTTACATCATGATGGAGGACGATCAAAAAGCTGAAGTGCTCAATGCATTTTTTTACTTCAGTTTTCACAGGCAGGGCCAGCTTCCGGCCTACTACACTAGGTCTGGCAGTTTGGGGAGATGAAGACAGGCCCTTGGTGATGGAGGGTCAGGTTAGGGACTGCTTAAAGAAGCTGGATGTGTACAAGTCCATGGGGCTGGACAAACTGCAGCCGAGGGTGCTGAGAGAGTTGACTGATGAGATAGCAGTACTGTTGGCCATTATCTCTGAAAACTTGTGACAAATGGGGGAGGTGGTGGAGGACTGGGAAAAAGCAAATATAGTGCTTATCTTCAAGAAAGGGAAAAAGGAGTTACAGACCTGTCAGCCTCACCTCAGTCCCTGGAAAAATCACAGAGCCGGTTCTCAAAGAATCCATCCTGAAACACTTGGAGGAAAATAGAATGATTAGGAACAGTCATCATGGATACACCAAGGGTAAATCATGCCTGACCAAACTCACTGCCTTCTGTGATGAGATGACTGGGTTTGTGGATACAGGAAGAGCTGTTGAAGTGATATTCCTCGACTTTAGCAAGGACTTTGATATGGTTTCGGACAGCATTCTCATTAGCAAGTTAAGGAAATATGGGTTGGATGTGTGGACTGTAAAGTGGATACAGAACTGGCTAGATCAATGGTTTCAGCATGTAGGAGTCAATGGCTCCATGTCTAGTTGGCAACCGGTAACGAGTGGTGTGCCCCAGGCCCTGGGGCCAGTTCTGTTCAACATTTTCATTAAGGATCTGGATGACGGGATTAACTGAACACTCAATAAGTTTGTGGATGACACCAAGCTGGGGGGAACTGTTGACACGCTGGAGGGCAGGGACAAGATTCAGGAAGACCATGACAAATTTTAGCAGTGGGCCAATAGAAATCTCATGAGGTTCAACAAGGACAAGTGCAAAGTCCTGCACTTGGTACGGAAAAACCCTATGCACCGCTACAGGCTGGGGAGCGATCAGCTAAGTAGCAGCACTGTAGAAAAGGACCTGAGGCTCATGGTGGATGCAAAGCTGGATATGAGTCAACAGTGTCCTCTTGCTGCCTAAAAGGCCAATGGCATACTGGGCTGTGTCAGAAGAAGTGTCGCCAGCAGACCAAGGGATGTGATTGTTGCCCTCTAGTCGGCACTGGGGAGGCCGCATCTGGAATACTGTGTCCAGTTTTGGGGTCCCCACTACAAAAAGGATATGGACAAATTAGAAAGAGTCCAGCGAAGGACAACAAAAATGTCCAACCGGCTGGAGCACAAGACCTATGAAGAAAGACTGAAGGAACTAGGCTTATTTAGCCTGCAGAAGAGAAGACTGATGGGGGATTTGATAGCAACCTTCAGCTACTTGAGGTGATGCTCCAAGGAGGATGGTGTTCAGCTGTTTTCAGTAGTAACAGAGGATAGAACAAGAAGCAATGGTTTCAAGTTGCAGCTGGGGAGGTCGAGGGTGGATATTAGGAAAAACTTTCTTACTATGAGAGTGGGGAAGCATTGGAATAGGCTACCTAAGGAAGTGGTGGAATCTCCATCTTTGGAGATATTTAAGGCTCCGTTAGACAAAACCCTGGCTGGGATAATTTAGTGAGAGTGGTCTTGCTTTTTTGGCAGGGGGGTGGAGTAGATGACCTCATGTGGTCCCTTCTAATCCTATAATTCTGTGATTCTATGATTCTCCCAGTAAAGCTGATGTGATAAATAAATCTGTTAGTCCTTAAGTGCCACAAGACTCCTTACTTTTTTTGTGGGAACACCGAATCTTCTGTCCACAGGACAGCATCATGCTGTAGACAGCCAGACTTAATGAGTGGTTTACAAATTTCCTAGATCTCAAGAGATAGCTCAGTGCATCTCCTCCTTACATCCAGCCATCACGTGTGCAGATACCAGGGAAGCAAGGACATCCTTACAGACAGGGTGAGACTCAACCTGAGCTCCAAATACTTGCTGCTAGTTCCATATTGGACCTGAACCACCCACTCCCCCACTCCCATTCCGAGCTACCCCCAGACTTCTTACTGTTGGAGATTTGGATCCAGGGTCCTAGGTCTGTCCCAAATCTCTGCAATGGTTCCCATTGTTCCCACGGGGAGTGGGATCAGACTCAGATGTTGGGGCTGACCAGGAGGTCTCTGTTCAATTTGGCCACATCTCCAGATCCTTTGCCCTCTTACCACATTATCCTTATTCTCCCTCTGAAAACAGAGCTGTTGAAGGAGCCCAGAACTACTCATCAAAAATTCCGGTATTTATAATGACTTTCTTCCTCCCCAAGGGGTGTCGTGAAGATGTCAGGTTTTGTACCAATTGGCCCAAATCAGCCTGAGAGGGCACACAGAGGTGACATCTACCTGAGACACTTACCTATGGCCCCCACTTATTCTAGCTTTTCAGAACTTTTAACCTATTCACAGTGTAGCACCCATGTGAGTAACACAATGCTATTTAGAGCATTTGGCAGATTATAATTTTCATGGCTCCCAAGACACAAGCCTTAGTAAATTGTTCTCACTGTTCTCCCTGCTTATAACTGATGGTTTATTTCTTTAGTTCCAACTACCAGCCACTGGATTGTGTTATAATTTTCCCTATTAGACTTAAGGGACCATGAATCTTTTCCTACTAGAGGTGCTTGTAGCTGGGATCAAGTCACTTCTTAACTTTCTCTTTGCTCAGCTGAATAGGTTGAGCTCCATCCTAAGTCTTTTGTTTGACCTCCATTGGATCAATGTCCTTGTTCAACTGCCAGAAGTCCACATTATTGCTGCAGTGATTGCTGTAGTGCCAAACAAATGGTTACACAACTGCTTTACTCATCCTCAAGATTCCCCAGCTTATACAGCCCTCATCACTTTTGGTTTTGGCCATAGCATGAGAGTGGGTACTCATATTCAGCTGATTATCCAGCACAACCCCCAAATCTTTTATGAGTCACTGCTTCATAGGAGAGAGTCTCCCAGCATGCATTACTTGGCCCTAGATATAACTTTACAGTGAGCCACACTGAACACTCTTTGGATAGCATGGACCTGAATCCAGTTCTTGAGAGCACCAGGATAGCACTTGAACCACTAACCCATCTTTCTCCTCTGGGGGCTAGTGGCTGGGGGCTCTGCACCTAGCTGCTCAAGTTAGCCCACATACGTAATAGGGAGATATTGTTTAAGTGATCTCTTGGGGGCGTGTCATCATTGTTATTAGATTTAGTACTCCGCATCTACAGATTTCTGGAAATGGGTGTGCTAGCTCTGGGCATGCTCCAATACTTCCCCTGTTGCTGAAGGCAGCCAGATTCTATGAAAGCCAGGAGCTGACAGCAGGCTGGTTTCCCTACCTCTGAAATATTTTGCTGCATATTAGTAATGTTGGAAAATATTCGAACAGGGGCCCTGGACATTTTAATTATAGGAATTGGATCATTTGAAGAGAAACATAATTTCTTTTAACTCTTTACTTTAAGGCTATGTCCACACATACATCATTGTTTCAAAATAAGTTATTTCAAAATGAGTTATTTTGAAATAAAGTCCTTATTTCAAAATAAGTTAATTCAAATTAAGAAAATGTTAATTTGAATTAAGGGAAAAGCTCAAAGTGAAATAGCATGTCCAAACACAGGACTTGCTATTTCGCTTTAGGAGAGGGGCACCATGAGAGGTGTGGCAACATGGCCCCCTCCCTGGGCCATGCCCCCACCTAATATAGGCTAAAAGGAAGGCACCCTGGGAAGGAGAAGGTCAAAAGTGTTATTTCAAAATAATGATTATTTTGAAATAACACATCCGAATGGTGTTATTTCGAAATAACCATTTCAAAATAGCAGCCGTTTCGATTTAAAGAAGGTTTAAGCTATTTTGAAATGACGGCTCTTATTTTGAAATGACGGAGCCCATATTTTGAAATAAGAATACGTTGTGTGGACCTAATCTCTTTTATTTCAAAATAGCCAGTGTTATTTTGAAATAAAAGGGACGTGTGGACATACCGTAAATGTTGCTTGATTTCTTAATCCATCTTTTAGAATTGTCGTAATTAGTATTGTTACAAGATGCAAACAGGTTGTCCTGGAAGAGGATTGGGTCGATGGCACCATTTATTACCACCGCTTGTTACCTCAATGTCTCAAGTGAGCCAAGATCAGGGTGAATTACAATCCTTTTATGCTTGAGAATATGTAAAAGCTTACATTCATAACAACTCCTCAAAGACCCTTTTTTGGTTACATTAACAGCCAAGCAATGAATATTAATAACTATGTGGTGAATATAATTATCCCCACTCTTGTTGTTTACAGGTTTAATTACATTGCTTGTTTAAACTATGAAAAAAGGGAGAGGGGAAAGGGAAGATATTTTAGTTCACTAAATTCCAACAGCAAGGAGCAAAGCCAGTGTGCTCACCCATGATGCCATCATCATAACAAGAGCGCCTCAGGCAGAAGCTTAGAGGCTCAGATAGCATCCCAGTGTCCAGCTTAAATGTACTCTCATACAATTATGATTTGCCAGGAATTCTTAAATGAAATAATGGGAAAAGCCCCAATGATATTTTTGCTATCTATCTGTCTATCTAATCCAGGGGTCTCAAACTCAAATCACCATGAGGACTAGTAGAGGGTTGCATGAGAGCTATTACATTAGCCCAAGGGCTGCACCACTGAAACCTTTTTATACAATGACATTGCAAATATTGGTAACAATAGTGTCATTGTGGGCTGCAGGAAATAGCTTTAGGGGCCACATGCAGCCCATGGGCCATGTGTTTGAGACCCCTGATCTAATCTATCTATCTACATTTCTGTTGTTTATGCAGTAATCTGATTGGATACCAGTGATTATAGTACAGGAGGAAGGGTCTTCCTGGATTTCAGCTGGAGAATACTGCTAAAAACAAAGAGGGTGGCTTCTTCTTTCTGCTCACAAGTGTGTGCAACTGACAGTTGCCACATAGGATCAGATTGCTCTAAGCGGCTTCTTTCCTGCATTTTGAACTTTGAGTGCAGACTGGAGAAGGAAGATTCAGCAAAGCTGCATATCTTGAAATTTCATTCTGATTGGTCCAGTAGGGCAGGTCGCTTTCTTTCTCAGTAAACAGGGTGACCCAGAAACTGTAGACCACTACATCTATGCACAGATCTACAACTGTTCCTGAACCTGCTCCACCTCCTTGGGACCACAGGTTTATAGGAGCTGTGTTCTCAGGACTTGTCAGAGTAGCCACTGCCCATAGGATCTGTTGAAAAGGCCTTTCTACAGGGTGGGGCAGGGCTGGGGGAGTATATGGGGAAGGGATGCATGATTAAAGTAGCTGGTTAGGCACAAAAACTCAGCCATAGTGGGCAGGCTGTTTAGACATTTCCATATCGAGAGTGCAGATGTAGACCCAGTCAGTGCAACTTTCAGTGTTATGAGGAAGAGGCCAACAAAAACGGTCCAGATCCTCTTGGTGAGCCACATAGCTGCAGAGGGGCAGCACCACGGCAATTTAATTCACACAGAAGAATGATCAGCCTTCTATGAAAACCCACCCCCACAAAGAGATGAAAAGGAAATTTTAAGTTTGAGGAACCTCTGTCACTTCTGTTACAGGAATTCAGCCAGGTTGTCAGCACCAGCCCCCGTCCATCTCCATCAGCTTCTCATACTGAGCAGTTGTTGAAGCTCAGCTGGGGCAGCTACACTGGCTGTACAGCAAAGGAAGCCCCATGAAATGGCCTATCTGCAGCATCCCATCCATCACTGGAACAAGCTGTGGACAGAAGAACAGCCATATTTTTTTCAGAACTATGGTCCATCAAGTTCAATCTCCGTCTCAGCAGTGGCCAGTACGAGATGCTTTGGAGCGCGGGTACAGAACAAGCCAATTTAGGAAGTGATCCATCCTCTGTCACACAGCCCAAGCCTTTGGTAGTTAGAGATTTAGGCACCCCCATAGCTTGGGGCTGCCTCTTTGAAGAAGTTGGCTAATAGGCAGATATGGACCTGTTTTCTGTGAACTTAGGTGATTCTTTTTGGGATCCAGTTATACTTGAAACATTCATAACATTTCCTGGCAATGAATTCCATGGGCTGCCTGTGCATTCTTTGAATAAAAATGTCCTTTTTGTTTTAAACCTGCTTCCTTTTAATTTAATTGGCGACCTTTGTCTCTAGTGTCCTGTGAAGGGGTAAATAACCATTTCCTTTGCAGTTTCTACATACCAGACATGGTTTTATATAGCTCTTTCATTTTCCCCTTTTATCATCTCTTTTCCAAGTGGCAAGTCCTAGTTTTATTAATCTCTCCTCATATGGAAGCTGTTCCATTACCCCAATTTTTATTATCATTCTTCACTGTACTTTTTCCAATTAAAGTATATTTGTTTTTGTATGAGTCACTCAAAAATGCAGGCCATATTCACTTTGTGAGCTAACCATCAGTTTGTTTATTGGCCTGATTGTATCTTCTGTATTTTTGTTTATCTTTTTTTTTCTCTCATTATTCTTTTATTCTCATAATCTTTTTCACTGATGTTGCGTCTTGACATCATGTTTTCAGAGAATTATCTACGGTGACTATAACATCTCTGTTGAGTGGAAACTGCTAATATAGATCCTTTCATGTCCATATGTGGAGTTGGGATTTTATTTTGCAGTGTATATTCTTTTGCATCTATCAACACTGAATTTCATGTGCTATATTGTTACCCCTTCACACATTTTTGAGACCCCCTTGTAACTTCACTATCTACTTTGAATGTATCTATCCTTTATAGTTTTCTATTATTACCAACTATTTATTATTATAACTTTCCAACCTCCCTAGTTACTCCCTTTCACAGATCTTTCATGAATATGGTGCCCAGTAACAATTCCAATAAGGCTGGTTCAAGGATTTTGGTGCCCTAGGCACCTTTGATTTTGGCTGACCCCTCTACCCCATGGTGGCCCATGCCGGGTGGTAGGCCCTCCCTCCCATTCCTCCTAAGTGAACCCTGAACCCTCCCTCCAAAGCCTGGCCAAGTGGTGGGCTAGGTTGGCCTCCAGGTTTGGAGACGCCACCCAGGGCTGGGCAGGGGGCGGAGGGAATAGCACAGGCTGGCTGGGGGACTCTAGCTGAGCAGGAGGCCATGTAGGTTGGGACGAGTGGTGGGGCTTGCAGTGCCAGGTTGGCCAAGGGATGCAGGTGGCAAAGGTTCGGACAAGCTGAAGAGGACCAGGAAGACTGGGGGTGGGGGGTGACCGAGCAGGAACTGGCCAAGGCGGGTAGGCTGAGTGGCAGCCCATGGGCTGTGGAGGAGGGTGGGCCAGCTGGTTCAGCGGGTATCTGGTGTGGCAGTCTGAGCAGAGGTGGACAGCAGGCCAGCCCCATGCCAGCCAGCACAAAGGTCATCAGAGGGGCTCTTGTCCCCCCTCCATCCTACCTTCTTCTCCAAGCCCGCACCCCAGTACTTACCTTTTTTCACCTTGCTGCACACTGGGGTACGTGTCTGTGTGCAGCAAGGAGGCACCCTTACTCTTTGGTGCCCTCGCCGACCACCTAAGTTGCTTTTATGCTAGGACTGGCCCTCGGTCCCAGCATAAACCCCTGGGTGTTGTCATGTGTTATCTTTCCGTATTTTGAAAATTTGTCATTTATTTCTAACCTTTACTTCATTTCTTTTAACCTGCTTCTGCTATAGAAGAGGAATTTCCATCTCATTCCAAGACAGTTTCTTTTTCCTGATACCCCTTTGTGAGGGAACCTGTCAAAGGCTTTCAAAAAAAGATCAGTATACTTTCTGTAATGGATCACCCTTGTCCACATGCCCATAGATCCTTTCAAAGAATTCTTGTAGATCAATAAGGTGTGCCCAAACTTTCTCAACAATTTAAATTTATCTATGTGTCCAATAATTCTGTTATTTACTATAGTTTCAAACAGTTTGTGTGGTACAGATGTTAGATAAATGACCCTGTGATTTGCAGAATTTTTTCTGACATGAAACTGATGTCACATTAGGTATCCCCAAGTCCTCTGGTATAGATACCAATTTCAGTGAGTGCTTACATTCTGCGGGTAATAGTTCTTCATTTTCATGTTTGTATGACTCATGGGCGACTCTTATGTGATCTAGTTATCACATATTACTTGTTAGTTTATTGATTCTCCTAGCGACACGATATATAAGAACTAGATTGTAATGAGGAGAGGAGGGGCAGCAAGAACCCCGTTGCCAGCTGGGATTTGGTTCTCTGACCATTTTCCCACCAGCCTCAGTGGAGTGCAGAGAAGCTCGGGGGCTGAGCTAATCTTTCTCTGTTGGAAACAGCTTCTGGGAGCCGAACACATTCTGTCCAAGCCCCTTCAGATGGGTGCCACCCCGGTGTGTTCAGTTGTGGCTGGAGGTACCCTGCAGGCTCCCTCCCCTTCTCTTCCAGGGCCTTTACTCTCAGCCTGGCAAACAGGAAGCCAAATCCTGTTGTTTATGTAACATCTGTTCTTGAAATCACAGGATTTCTTAGCTGCCACCCCACCATCCTTTTTTCCCTCAGGTGACTCCCCTCCAACTCCTTCTTCTTGGCATCTAGGTTTGGTCAATCTTCCTCCAGTGGCCACAGCTACTCTGCAGCAGGCCTCTTGGTAGTTCAGTCATTTTCTCCATGTTCTGGGAGAGGACAAAGCTGGGTTGTCTGGGAGTGAGGGGAACCATGCCCTGACCAACGCGACAAGTCCTCGGTCACAGGCCCTTAAAGAAACAGTAAATGGGGACTTCCCAAAGAATGAGTTATTCACCAGCTGGAACCATCTTCCTCTATTCCCATAATTGCCTGTGGTAGGCCTTGGTCAGCTTTGAATTACTAGGAACCATAAAGTCCACACTGTGGAGTAGGAGCTGACTGACCCCATGGCCTTCACCACCCTCTAAGGGATGAATCTGTAACTGACCCCTCTAATGGCCACTGAATCGCTGGGCTGGGTGAGGAGCTGGCTTTGTGTCTCTTGGGTTACTGAAGCAACTTTAAAGTTTTTTTGCATGGCCGGGCACCAGAAATGGAGTGGACAGGGAAGCAATCTAGAAGAGAGACTTTTGCTAGGATTCCTGCGTTTTGGATCCTCACTCACACAGGAACACCGCTCTGCCTGGAGTAGAAGGGGCTGCAGGTGCACTTTGGGCACAACTATTCACCAGGCAGGAGTGTGGAGCTCCCTGAATTGCTTCTCTTGGGGCTTCTCATTTATTCCTGTCTCTGACACGACTCAGTCACAGGCACTAGGTGAGAGCGAAGAAGGGAGTGTGTCTAGGTCCCTTCAATAGTTCCTTACCACAGCTAGTGCCGGTCCCGTGGATCACACAGCAGCTGGAGTGGTCAGGCAGATCCAGGATCTGCAGCTTTTTTCATGGGCCCTGGATGATTAATTAGTGATCAGACAGTTAACATGTCATTAGCAATGGACAAAATAATATTTCTTTTTGGTACTGACTGTATCCAGAGGAATTATGAGCTCCAAGATAACAGGGAAACAGCCCTTCATGTGTTAACATACCACCCATTTCCTGGCTCCACACAAACACAGGCTCTTTGTAAATGCTGATGTCTGCCTCAGTCTTTTTCCACCAGGAGATGTCCTCCCTTAGCAGCAAGTGAAGGAGATGAGTCCCTCATCTCTTCTCAGTATAAGAGTCTAGGATGTAACAGGTGGCCTTTGCTTTTTATTTCCCCTTGCTTCAACTCTGGAACCAGATGATGAACTGAGTCTTCATTTAATGAAAACCCTGATTATTCTCACTCGAATGCGCTTGGTTTTAACACTATATACAATTGGGTTCATTAGGGGAGGGACCATCAAATAGACATTTCCCATCATAGTCTGAACCAAGGGCGAAGAGTCCTTCACAAATCTGTGTATCACAGACAAGCCGATCTCTGGGGCATAGAAGAGCAGAACAACACACACATGGGAGATGCAGGTGTCCAGGGCTTTGAGGCGCTCCACACGAGATGCAATGCTGAGCACAGTTTTAAGGATCATCCCATAAGAAAGGAGGATGAACAGGCCATCCAATCCCAGTGAAGCAAGTGTTATGAAAAAGCTGTACATGCTGTGAGCCTTGGTATCTGAACAAGCCATCTTTATGACGTCTTGATTTAGGCAGTAGGAATGGGAGAGGACATTGGCATGACAGTACCGATGTCGTTTCAGGAAAATGAGTGTTGGGATTAGTGGGACAGCCCCTTTCAGCAAAGAAACGAGTCCCATCTTGACTGTCCTCGGTGGAGTGAAAATGGAAGGATATCTCAGTGGATTACAAATTGCAGCTAAGCGGTCAAAGGCCATGAACAGGAGCACTGAAGATTCAGTGAATGTAAGTGCGTGGATGAAGAACAGCTGCACAAAACAGGCATCAAAACTGATCTCCCTAGAGTTAAACCAGAATATGCCCAGAATTGTCGGTACTGTGGACATCGATATGCCAATGTCTATAACAGCCAACATAGAAAGGAAAATGTACATGGGCTCATGGAGATTTGAATCTGTTTTTATAATGAACAGAATGACTGAATTTCCTAATATAGAAGCAAGATACATTAAGCAGAAAGGGATAGAAATCCAGACATGGGTGTTTTCCTGCCCGGGTATTCCGGTGAGAATAAACACTGCAGGTTGAAATTTACTGTCATTGACAACTGACATCATGTGCTCGGTAGGTGTGAATACTTTTGAACTTTTCTTCCTGAAAGGAAAAATAATAGGACACTTTATGACTCTGAACAAAACAGCATTCTGCCCTCAGCTGAAGTTTGGAGACTCTGAGGGGCTCTGCAAGATCAGCAAAAGCAAGGTCCTGTATTTGCACTTGATTATTACCTCTTCTGTTCATTCCCTATGAATCACCAGCTTTGACCACAGTCAGAACTAATACTGGCTGGTTGGACAATATATGCAATGCAGTGTGGCCATTCTTATATTCTTATAAGCATTACCAATAGGAAAATAGACACTATCAGACTGGAACAAACCTGTACTCCGTGTATCCAAATGTCAAGTGGCCTGGACCAGGTGCCTCCGAGGAAAGTAGGAAATGCCTTCCAATAGACAGTTAAAAGAAAACCCTGTCCCTGACATGCCTGGTTGCACATATTTTGTGGTACATGTAAGAAAGGTTAATAGCCCTCTGAAAGATTTTAAATTAATCCTCAGTATTGTATTTGGATTATCTGGTTTCACATATAAAGATCCAATCTCTCTTTGGACCCTACTGAACTCTTGACCTTCTTGATATCTTAAACATGGCCCATCATATTGTGCTTGTACACAATTGACACATGATTAAAATTGCCATTGAATTTATGTATTTATGATTGATATTATTTATAAATTGTTTCATTTGCATTTCCCCCCATTTTCTCCACTCAAAGAATTAAAATTTAGGCCCAGGTTCTGAATTCTGGATTAAAAAGTGCAATATCATCATTCCAAAATTATGTGTGTTAATTTGATCAGAAAAGGACTCAATTTTCACTTACCAGACATTCCCTGGGATATACTGTATGAAAAATACCTACAAGACAAGCTGAATGCTTTGACTGTCCAGTGTTACCTGTATCCGGAGGGGTCAATCATGCTACAGGATTTTAGTTATTCTTGCAGGATGTCATCTTCTGCCTATAGCTGGGTTCTCTTAATATTTTGAAAGTCCCAAGCTTACACAGTCAGTTACGTCACCTTGGCGGGGGGTGGTGGTGGTGGGGTGTCCCAAGTGGGGGATAATGCAAACATTAGTTTTTCTTTAAACCAAACTGAGTATGAAGCTACATTCAGATGTGATACTGTACGTACTATTATATTCCCTTTTCCGTTTCACATTTTCTCTCTGTTTCACTGAAACACATACCAGAGTTCTGTTGTGCCATTACTTTTTGAAGAGTCTTGAACAAGTGTATCTGACTTCTTGTGAACATGATTCCAACTCTGTTAGAAACAGCTTCCTGTCAGTTCCCACAGCACCATGTCGATCAACTGCTCACTGAAGAATGTATAAATAACAAAACCTCATTATAAAGAGTATTTGGAAGACCTCTGAAATACTTTCTAAACTAAAAGGCATTATGTAGTAAACTTAGTCCTGTTCTTTCCTATAGAGATTCTAAAAGCTCTGCAGCTTATTTTCAATAGATACGCATGGCTTGAAAGTTTGCTTTGTAATAACTGTGTTACGATGAAAAGTTTGGCATTTACTGAACTATACTTTTATATAAATCTATAGTTTATAAAATATTTTTTTTATAACTGTGCTTGAGCACATATATGTAAACTCATTCTTTCCCTTGGATGTATATTCAGAGATGATTTCTCTGGTTAAATTGGGAATAAAAATGCTTCAGTGTTCATCTGAAATTCTTGAGAACTTGAAAAATCAACAGGTTCTTGGCCCTCATTTAATATCGCGTCTCTTGTAGCTGGTAGCTTCTCTTGCTTTGTCTTCATTACTGGCTGGTTCCACATTTCTGTGATATCTGCCTGCAGCCTTTACTTAGACTGACCCAGGCACTGGGCTTAGCATATCCATTCACTGGGCTTTCACTCTCTCGTACAGAGCTTTTCAACATATTTTAATTTGTGGACACATAAAAATATCCAAAGCACATGAAAATACCTTTGGAAAACGCATAGTCTGCAAATCTCTAAGAGCCCATGAACTACAGTTTGAAAACCATTGCTGGAGTACAGAGTAACCCTAGCACTTTTTATTCTACTATAATGAGGGTTTGGCGAAGTGTCTTTCAAAGTTAAATGCATGGGAATTCACAGAAATCAAACTACATTTACACATGAAACTAATCCATTCCTCTCTGCATCTGTCTAAATGCCTAAGTATTTCAGCTAATAAAATACAAACCACTCTAAAACAGTGTTATAACAGATATTGAGCTGAGCCACAATAATTATGAATGTGCCCATTAACTCCAACTCTTTGGCTCTTGATTTTATGGCTATAATGAGCTCAATATCAGGTTATAACCAGTATGGCTAGTCATACTTTAACAGCAGACTGCTGTAAAAAAATACGAATGGGGAAAAAAGCTCAGGTAAACCCATCTCTGTGAGCACTTTGGTGAGGACAACAGAAAATGCCTGAGTGTAACACAGTGTGGAGCCCACTTCCATGATCCAGCTAAGTTACGCAACTTGTTTTACCAGCCCTGGGACTGTGTCCAGAGATGGGGGAGCCAGTGCTGAGAAATTCCTGTGTTCACAATCCAATTACAGAATAAAAGTTATGAACATGAATTTTCTTCTTAAATTCCAAGCAGCAAATAAACCCAAGATGGTTTGGGAACAACTCACTGATATTTTGTGGGCTCATTTCTGGTCCAGAGCCCCCAACACCTTTAGAAATGGAACCACTGAAAAATATTGACTCTGGGAGCTGAATTTTGACAATCCATGCTCTCTTTGAATCTAGGATTTCTATGTATCTTGAGGGCTCCACACATGGACCATGGGTGCATGGTGTGGAGAATTCACCAGCTACCTAGTGCTACCTGCTCTCCAGCCCCTGTCACAGAATCATTCCCACCAGCCAGCAGAGACAGCTGCTGCCGCACAGAACATCTGCCCCTGTCAACAGCTGGCAGCTTTTATCCTTTTCTTTATGTTGAAAAGATATAGAGACAGAGAAATCTGCCAAGGTACCTGGTGCCTGCGAGAAGAGGAGTAGCTGCCAACAGACGTCTGAACCCAAAAGTAAAAGGAGTGCGTGGAAAGCTTGCACGCACAGCAGGCTATTTCTGCTCAAACAGGGGTGCAGCTGTCCTTATGAAGCTCTTTCCTATGTCCATGGGGGCCATTTGGTGACCTGGGATCCTCTGCTGGATGGTTCAGTGTGTAACAGGTTTAACCTCATCATGACCGATATCAAACTGCAGGAAGCCCTGTAAAAGGGGGATGTGCAGTGATGCCACCAAAGTGGACTGTAATGCAAACCTTGCCACACCCTTGAAGTCACTGTGAGCAGAGATTCATATGAGGTGTTCTCACAGGGCCCCTCACAGTAGCTACTGTTGCAGGATCTGGGAAAAAAGGGGCCGATGCAGACAATGGAGGATGTTGTAGCAATGGAGGATAATGAGAGGGTTGATTAGAGTAGCTGGAGAGGCACAGACGTGGCAGGACGGTTAAATTTTCCAAATGCAGAGTACAGCTGTACACTCATTCAGTGCTCAATTTATTTATTCTATGAGATGAAAAGACTCCTGTTTCTCTTGGCATTCCAAGGAGCTACAGTGGGGCAGCCCCAAAGCAACACAGTTATCAGAGAATAAAGATCACTTCTCTGTCAAAACCCACCCCCAAAAAATGATGAATAGGAAATATTATAGTTTGGGTCAAAATCATCTAGGAGCGAAAATGCTCTGTTTTCTAGGCCAGCTGTAGCTCAAACCATGATCTTCTCTCACTCCCGTTACTAGATCTCACCCCTCTGGGTGGTGCGGTCTCTGATGGCCACATGGAGGAACAGCCAGACCAAAGCTGAGTGTGCTAGAAACTTGTGGGCCTGGTGGAAGCAGTACTCACTGACGGTGCCCCAAAACTACCCACTCTAATCTGGCCAGCTGTGTTTGCTCACCTTTAATGATTCATACCATCCTACAGCCAATGCTACAATTATGAAGGACAGATACTACATAGAATGTGAACAGAGGGAAAGCCAGTCAGACCTGGGTTGTTTTCTTACCTCAGCCTCCAGTAAAGGTGAAGTTTGAAAAAACTGAGGTGGATAAGTTCCAGAGGGGTAGCTGTGTTAGTCTGTACAAAGCAAAAACATTGCAAGTCTTGTGGCACCTTAAACATTAACAAATTTCTTCAGACATACCAGTAAGTTTTCATGAGCTGCAACCCACTTCATCAGATGCATGTCAAAGTGTATTGCAGACCACGAAAGCTTATGCCCAAAGAAATTTATTACTCTTTAAAGTACCGCCGGACTTATTCATCATGATGCTATCAACAGCCTGTGTTGATGGTGTGTGATAATGTTTCAATGAATGTGACCAGAGTCCGCCACTCAGTCTCTTCAGAAGCTATACTGTCTGCAAATTTTTCCCAGTACATTATGGAAGTGCTGGCAGTTATAGGTCTTCATGTTGGAACATCATGTAACAGATCTGATTGAAGAGTTGGAGAAAATGCCATTCAGTGTGAGCCTGCAACAGCTGAACCTGCTTAGTTTATGCAAATGAAGAGTGCTCACTGACTTGATTTCAGTGTGTGAGTAGTTTTACAAGGACATACTAACAAGTCCTAAAGGGCTCTTTAACCTAGCAGGTAAAGGTACAACAAAAACCAATGGCTGCCTAACTGAAGCTAGACAAATTATGTATAGAAATTAGGCACTCATTTTTTAATGTGAGGGTGATTAGCCAGGGGAACAAATGCCCAAGAAAGTTGGTGAATTATCTTGATATCCCCAAACTAAGTGTTGATGTTTTTTTCTGAGACACAGATTTTAGAGATAAACACATTATGCTTAAACCAGGTCTCACCTGGCCTAATACGAGTTAAATGGGAGATACTCTGTAGTTTCTGATATACAGAAGGTCAGGCTAGATTATCTAACAGTCTATCCCTTCTGGCCTTAAATTTTATGAAACTACGAATAATTGTTTTAGGTAGATTGATGCAACTTAGGGAGGAGGGATGCTACTCTGATTTTTTATATGAACTCAACAGGAGGATATGATGGACAGTTCAGTTGGGCACCTGAGTCTCTTCCCTTTGTGTTCTTGTGACCAGAGCTATGTAGACACCACCACCATCCTTTAAACAAGCAGGTTTATTAGCTAACAGCACAGAGCATTAGAGAAATTTTTTATAAAATAACAAGTAGCTCTCATATGTCTGTACTCATCAATCTAATGTCTGAGGACAGGGTAGGTTAGACAAGCTTAGCTCTGGAGATACAGAACTAGAAACAGCCCAAAGGGAGTCCAGGAGCTGTTGGGACCCAGTTGGTTTCTCTGTCTCTGAGAGAGCCTCTTCTAATTTGCTTGTCTCTTCCCTGAAGAAGGACTTTCTCTCAAAATCTCTGCGTATGAGCCTGGGCCCAGTCGTTGCTTCAGACATCTAAGATTATGTCCTGTGGACGTTGCTCTTCAGTTAAACCAATTCAGCCTCAATGGCTTGAGAACACCAGGCTGGTACCTGAGCTAAAAGTCTTGGCTTCACTGTGAGAGCCCAACGTACCCCTCAGACATCCAGTACCTGAAGCTCACCGTGGGGAGCAGATCAACCTTCACTCCTGAACATCCCTACCTCTACCCCAGAAACCCACATGCTGGAAACACTGGGATTCCCAGAACCTGACTATCACCAGAGGGTGAAGTAAGAAGACTCAGACAGCTAAATGTCGGGGACATTGCTCTTTGGGTCCCTGACAGAACTTCTCTTAGGGCCTCCTATGGCCCCTTGGACAATGTATCTGAACACTCTGAACTTATTTATCCTCCTGTCACCTCTGTGGAGGCCTAGCAGGGATACTATCCATTTGTGCAGAAGCACAGATACAGTCAGTGTCTTCACCGGAGGCACACAGAGCAAAGAAATGAAACCCGGCTCTCCTGAGTCGCAGAGTAGTGCCCAGGTCATAGGTCCAACTTACCAAGTGGACTGATCAGATTCTCTGCTATATCAGAGCTCCCAAGAGTTGCAGAGGTTGGGGACAGCAAGAAGCCAGTTCCAGGGGTTCATTCTCTGATCTTCCCCCACCTACCCTCTAAAATGCATCCCTCGGTATTAGACAGCCTTTGTGAACACTTTGCACACAATTATAAGGTAACAGGTCAGAGGCTGTCGGAGAATAAGGCCCATCATCCAATGGGTTCTGCACCCCACCTAAATGGGAGAAGCAATGCTAATCTTTTCTATAGAGGTTGACACTGGATGACTGCTGGGTGCCATAGACAAAGCATGGCTGCCATGTGTCCCACCCTATCCGTCTGCACTGACTTCAGTAAAGTTACTTCTGATGAAGTTCCTATGACTCCGACCTGCCATTGGTCTCATTTCTTGTGTCAGGTTCTCATTCAGAAATTGTGAACACAGTTAGACAGCTGCCACAGCCACCCATCCCGCCAGTGCCTGCATATTGAAGGGCCCTGTGACCTGGGGAATGTAGCTGCCGAGAAAGCCATGGGATCAACTCTAAGCTCTGTCACTGGCTTCTGAGGTGACTGTAGTTAAGTCACTTCACATCCCTATCACTTGGTTTTCTATATTGCCTCTCTCTTTCTTAATGATCCCCGATATTCTGTTCGCTTTTTGACTGTTTGCACATTGATGTGGCTGTTTTCTGAGAGCTTATTCACAATGACTCCAAGATATATTACTGGAACAACTAATTTAGACCCCGTTGTTTTATATAGAGAGTTGCAATCATGTTCTCACATCCCCAGGCACATGCCCAGTCCTGGCAAAGACCGAATAATAATGATAAATCTTGATCTCAACCCAGAACCCAGGACAATGAAATGAGCTTGATAGTTGAGCATTTTATTTAAACTGTGCATGATTAACTCATTGAAATCCTGACCAGAAATTGATGTCACTTAGGTGATTAGCAGGATTCAACAAAAGGATGGGATGTTTGTACACGTGAGAGGACCAAACCTAGCTCTGTGCAACAGGAGTAAAAAAAAAATAGATGGGTTTTGATCTTTTTAAGTTCCAGGCAGTGTCCTTCTGTTCCTGTTTTGTGGATGGGAAAGGGAAAGAGGGCCTTGTGTGCAAGGCAGGGTATCAGAATTCAGATAGTGCATTTAACTCCAAGATCTGGCACAGACCCTCTGTGTAACCTTGGCCCTTGGGTCTCAGGGCAGTGCCCAAGCCACAGGACCAGGCAGCCAGCTGGACCGGCTGGATTCTGTGCTTGCCTGGGCTGTGGAAAGTGTGGATAGCAGGGAGCCAGTTACAAGAGTGTGATGCTCTGGTCTATTCACCACCAGTCTCAGTGGTGTTTAAAGCAGCCAGGAAACTGAGACAACCTCTGCCTATTGTTCCAGCTTCAAAGTGCACAGAACATCTGGTAAAGCCCCCACAGACAGTTGCCCCCCCAGCATGTTCTTTGTGGCCTGAGGTACCTTGCAGGCACCCTGCCCCTACCTGTAAATTCCTTGCAAAGACTTACTATTAACCTGGAAGACTGAAAACAGGACCCACCTTTGTGGACAGATATTTGTTCTCCCAAGCACAGGCTCTCTTAGGCTCTCTTCTGTTACCCCAAAAATTTGATCCCCAAAATCCAATCACTCAATTTATCAATTTTCAGACCGTCCAGCAGTCTGAATATAATTACAATCTCAGGAGGTAACCCAAATTAGGTTATTTCGCTTAAACGGATAAATATCCAAACCCTGGGATAAATGTCCCAAGTTGGGGACTACGGCTACAGCCCACCGATCAAGCACAGACTCACAGACAACAAAGATTCAGACTCAATAATTTGTTTTGATCAAAAGAGGCTTTATTGTAACATGTATTGTAAACACTGGCTAAAGCGCTACTGTCTCTTTAAGAAAAACCGCTGCTTAACATCAAGCTTAAAGGCATTAAAATTACTCTAGGAAATTACAATATAAAGACACTGCTTAACTTATAACATATAAACGCTATAACTTACAGATACAATTAACACATATATGCAACACTTTAACTTATAACTATAACACAAAGACAATGAGGTAATTAAAAGAACATTCAGCGAGTGAGGGCCAGTCACCGGCTGAATGGAGAGATCTCAATTCTTAATACTGCTCCTTAAGGTCTAACTCTGGGTTACTTGTCTCACTTAACTTAGATAAATTGCTTTAGGAAGTTGCTTAGAAAAGGGCTTTGGCTTCCCCTGATGCTGTTTCCTGTGGGCATTCCTCCCCTCCTTGGGACCCTTTTTGCTTACCCCAAAAGGTTGGAAAAGCTGCGCTGGGTTGTAGGGTCCTTAGGAAAAAACAGCAAGTAGGAGTTCAGGAAAAAGGAGATAAGGTAGGAGGTGAAAGAAAGGAAAAAGGTGGGACAACAGGGAAAAGAGCTGGCTATTCCGGTGGGCCTCGCACAGCTCTGGAACACTCAGGGCAGGCAACGGTAGCTGCTCGACGAGCAGAGCTCAGGTGCGCGGTGGATCGGTCAGCGGCAGGCAGGCTGGGCAGCTGGAAGAACGAAGCCTCAGACACGCTGTGGATCAGTCTGGAACAGCGGCAGGCAGGCTGGTCACTGGGCGAGCGGAGCTGGAACAGTGGCAGGCAGGCAGGCTGGAGAAGCCTCAAAGGCAGCGGAGCTCACAAACCTATAGGCAGTACTTGGTTGGCTGCTCAGTTGTGAGAGCGTGGAAGGCCTCAAAGGCAGCGGAGCTCACAGACCTATAGGCAGGACTTGGTTGGCTGCTCGGCTGTGAGAGCGTGGAAGGCCCTTTAGAAGCCAGGCACAAAGACCCGACTTCAAGGATAATGTCCTGAGTCACTGCTCAGAGACACAACCCTGTGCCTTTCAGAAACTAAGTCAGACAATCAGTTCTCAGAAACTGAGTTAAACCCAGCTCTCAGAGCCTAAGTCCAGAACTTAGCTCTTAGGCTTGAGTGAGACTCCTAGTGCAATAGGTAACACAGCCAAAAGGCCACTGAAACCCAGTAAGGAGCGGGAGAGATCTCCAAAGAGTTGCTCTGTGCACTGCCTTTTATTTGCAATTTCTGCCACTCCCAGTTTCTTCTTGGCCAGTCACAAAAAGGTGAGTTCATCTTCATCCAATTAAAAAGAGTGACTTCACTGTCCACCTGCTTAGTGCATGGACAGTGCATGACAAAAATCAATACTTTTGACGAGTCCTTCTGACAGGGGGTGGACACCTTAAGATATTTGATGGGAGGGGGACTGAGTGAGTTCAAAAGTTCAGAGGCTTGCCTCCATCTTGACCTACTTAGAATTTCCTGTTAAATCTGATAGTGGAGCTATGTAACTTCCCCTTTATGATCTCTCCATTTTGTTTCTTGCTGAATGCTCTTTTATTTATTTATTTATTTATTTATTTATTTATTTATTTAATTTTAAAACACTGTTAAATGATTGATTTATGAGTTCTTTACCCTTAATTATTGCATATTATGCCATTTTCTAGCTTTGCCATAAAACCTCTGCTAAATTCCCTTACCATTTCTTACTCATATGGGTTTTTATATTTTCTTAGTATTTTTTATTTATTTATTTATTTATTTTTCTGTGATACTAAGGAGATGGCAAAAATCTCAGGCTACACCTACTTCTCCTGCTTCTCCAAAGAGTCCTCCTGGCCTCCATATTAAGCTTGTGTTGGTTCAGGCTTGCTACAGCTTTAGTAATTCTGTCTGGTTGGCAGCTTTAATTACATAGTTACTTCCACTTGAGCTGAGTGTGTGCATCTGTCCTTGGCCTGGTGTTGTCAGTGAAGTTGTGAGAAAGAATGCAGCCGGACCGACTTCTCGCAACACCAACCGTTTGGCAGGGCGTGAGAGGAGCCAGGCCAAGCCCTGCCCTACAAGGCCCCAGTTGCAGACCCTTAAAGAAACGATAGCCTGGTGCTGCTTTCATGGATCATGGAAAAGTTACACTGCTCAGGAAGGGTCACTACTGAAACTGTAGAACAGCTCTCACCTTTTTTTTTTTTTTTTTTTTTAACAATCCCTCGATATCTAATGAGTGACAGGAGAGAGACAGGTCATGCATACTGGGATAAAATATACACATTTGTTTCCTCTATTGACTATCTCAAGAGGAATTCCGAGGCTTCAGCTAATATCAATATAGACCTTTATATACTAATGTCACACCAGTCTCCAAACACACTCCCTTTGTAAAAGTTGCTGCCTGCCTCAGTCTCATTCCCCTAGTGCTCCATCCATAAAATCTTGTGATGCAGATCAGTAGGTCATCTCCCATGTCACCAGTACTGAAGCCAGGTGATGAACATACCCATTAGTTGACAAATACCCTGATTATCCTTGCACGAATGGGCTTGGTTTTCACACTGTATACGATTGGGTTCATGAGGGGCGATACTACCAAATACATGTTGCCCAGGACATTCTGAACCAAGGGAGATGAGCTCTTCAGGAATCTGTATATCACTGATAAGCAAATCACTGGTATGAAGGAAAGCAAGACAACACACACATGGGAAATGCAAGTGTTCAGGGCCTTTAGGCGCTGTGTGCGGGTTGTGAGGTTCATCACGGTTTTGAGGATAGCCCCATAAGATAGGAAGATGAGCAGCAAGTCCACCCACATTGAAGAAACTGTTATAAAGAACCCATAGATGACGTTGACTCTGATATCGGAACAAGCCAGTGTCATGACCTCCTGGTGCAGGCAGTAGGAATGGGAGAGGATGTTGTCTTTACAGTACTGGTAATGCTTCAGGAGAACGGGGAGTGGGAGTATTAGAATGGAACCTTTTAGCAGACACAACAGTCCCATCAAGGCTATCCTCGGTGGAGTTAAAATGGAGGCATATCGCAAAGGGTTACAGATTGCAACCACACGGTCAAAGGCCATTGCCAAGAGCACAGAGGATTCAGTGAATGTAAATGACTGGATGAAGAACATCTGGGCAAAACAGGCATTGTGGCTGATCTCCCTAGACCTAAACAAATATAGACCCAGCGTTGTTGGCATAGTGGATATCAATAAGACAAGGTCTGTGATGGCCAACATGGAAAGGAAAAGGTACATGGGTTCATGAAGGGTTGGATCTATTTTTATAATAAAAAGAATAACTGCATTTCCTAATAATGAAATCAGATAAATTAGGCAGAAGAGGATGGAAATCCAGACACGGATATCTTCCTGCATCACTATTCCAGTGAGAAGGAACACTTTCGATTGTAATTTGGTGTCATTAACAGCAGTCATGGTGTACTCTGTGTGTCTCCCACAAGCTCTGAATTTTACTTCCTGAAAGGGGAAAAAAATAACAGGACCCTATATTATATTAAAGAAGGCATCATCGGGGTTTCAGTGCTGGTGAAGTAGCTTCTAGCATGTCAAGAAACAACAACAAAAACTTGGTCTATTATTTACACGTGGTAGTTACCTGTTGTGTTCATTCCATCTAAAGCATCTGGAATCAGCTGCTGTTGGAAGAAATTATATTGAGCTATCCAGTTTATTGTTGTGATCTTGTGTGGATGTTCTTATAGTCCACTGTATATCTAGAGCCCTGCAAATCCACGGATATCTGCCTTACATCTGCATCCGTGGATACAACGCAGATATCTGCAGACCATTCCTTGCAGATGCAGATCAGATAAAGATCCACATATTTTTATCTGCACAGACCTAGATCCCTGCAAATATGTGGATATCTACATTATATCCACATCCGTGGATACAACTCGGATATCTGCGGACCATTTCTGTCGGATGCAGGTCGGACACGGATCCACTTATTTGTATCTGTGCAGGGCTCTATGTATATCACCAAAAAGAATATAGGCCTGCCAACAGGATCAGATCTGTAATCCTTCTTGCTAATTTTTTGGGGACAATCCTAGATACATTAGAGGTAGTTAGAAGAAGCACTGCAATAGACAGCTGTGAGGTAACCGGCTCCCAAGACAATTTTCCTTGTGGCACACATTGCTTAGATGAATTTTATGTTGCAAATTAGGAAGATTTTAAGTCCTCCTAAGCCTTTTTTTTCTTTTTTTTAAAGTCCCATATAAGCACCCAGTGCCTGTAAAAATCCAACTAAAGACTCAGTTCCACTGATGTCTTGTGGCTGTGTGTTCCAGAGCTGGCTTGAGCACCATAAGATTTTACAATTGTGACATTCATAAAGACACCCTCTTTGGCCCTTCATTTCTTGGTGTGACCAATTATATCATGCCAGGTCATGTGGAAAACACAATGTGAAGATTGTCATTGCTTCTGTCTCTCTTGTATTAATGTTCTTTCTAAAGGAGGAGCTGGCTGAGGAACAGGTTATGAAATGAGGAACACTGATTGCTACTACATCGCTCCAGATTTCTATGAGTAAATTCCATCAGAACTGAACTCTATGAATTTGCATTTAACAAATGCCCCTTTGATACACTCTGACCTCCAAGAATCCCTGCAGGAGAAGATGAATGCTCTATCTGGTTAGTTTTCAGTGGCTCCAGAGAGGTTGATTATCCAACAGGTGTCTATTTATCCTCTTAGGGCAGCCATGCTCTCCCAGTGAAAGTTAGCTCAGTGGGATAAGAGAAAGATTGGTGTTCTGAATAGTGGTGCAAACATTAGTTTTGCATTAATACCCAGCTGGGTATGCAAGTCATTGATTGTGTAACTGGTGAATGGTGTGTATTACTTAGAGCCACTCTTACAATACCATTTCCTTTACCTCATCTTTACTAAGACAAACAAGGAGCCCTCTGGCACTTAAAGACTAAAAAATAATTTATTGCATATGCATACACAATAAATAAATCTGTTAGTCTTTAATTGCCACAGGATTGTTTGTTTTACTGAACAAGACTAACATGAATGCCCCTTTGGAACTCATCTTTACTCTGCCAAAACACAGAAGTATAATTCTATTTTCTTACAACATTTAGGGAAACCTTGCAAAAGTCTATCAATATTATTGTATGTTGTATTATTGGCCCTTCATGTAAGTGTCAGAAATAGCTTCTGGCCAGCTGTCTGGGGAGAGTACTGCACACTGAATAATAGTTAATATCCCAATTGCAATGTAAAGCGTATTGGGAATAACTGAGAGATTTTTTTCTAAAGCAGTGCCACTAGACTTCTTTTTTATATTTCTAAAGCAGACGCTCTTAAGCAATAAAATTACCCAGGCTTATTCCTATAGCTATTTAATCAATTCTGCTGCTGGCTTTTGATAGACATGCATGAATTGAATGTTTAGTTTGCAATAACTGTATTACACTGAAAAGTTTTGACATATCATTTATAGAACTATATTTTAGCATACACATGTAAACCCATTCTTTCCTCTCTGATCATCTTTCAGAGATGATTTCATAGGTTAGATGACAATAAAAAATTTAGCGTGTACCATCTGGATTTATTTGTACTTGTAAAGTTTGCAGCCTCTCAGCCTTCATTCAATTATCTGTTAGCTGACAAAAGTCACAGGAAGAATTTGCAGTCGATAGCTTCCCTGTCCTTGACTTAAGAGATGACTGGTTCTCCTCGTGTTTTGTGAGGTCAATCTGTAGCTTTTATCTGGAGTGGTCCAGCACTAGGGTCAGCATATACAGTGCTCATTCCCTGGGCTCTCTTACCAGGATGCAAAGAGGCAGCTGTGTTAGTCTAGTTCAGTAAAACAAATGAGGAGTCCTGCAGCACTTAAAGACTAACAAATATGCAGTAAATATATTTGTCAGTCACTCTTCTTTGTTTTATCAGGAAGGCTAGTGCCAGTTTAATTGCAGGCTTCTGGAAAGAAGCAGGAAGGGAAAAAAAATAGCTCAAGAAAAGCCTTCACTAACTAAACATTTTACAGTAGTTATAGACTGCACCTGTGCTTTACACTGTTAAGACCTTATTTCCAGGCTTCAGCCAAGTGACACGGTTTACTTTGGCAGGCCTGGGGAGTGTCCAGAGGTGCAGAACTGGTCCTGAGAAACATATCGGACTGACATACACACACAGTGCTGCGCAAGCCAGAAGGTGCTCAGCCTGCCCTCATCTGCATTAGGGAGGAGTGATCAAGAGGCATGTCTAGATTGTTATTTTGAAAGCTTTTGTTGACACCTGTAATTCTCTGTTACTACAATTCATAAGAAAAAAATACCTTGGCTGACAAAGGCTGGGTGATCACTCTTCTCACCACAGGTCACACGTTCAAACAATGAAAGAAGCACTGGTGCTGCACACACTCAGACCTGCAGGCCAAGCACATGTTGCCACTTTGTGCTGTAGCCCAAAATCCAGTCTGAGGGTGAGAGAATGGTGGGATTCAACCCCAGGAGTGTGAAAGAGGTGAGGCTAACAGTTGGATTTGTGAGACCAGAGAGGGGGCAGAGATGCAGGCACTCCTGTACCTGTGAAGGTTTTCTATATCACAGAACTGCTCAAGCCTACATCCTGTCAGGAAACAGAACTATTCTATGTGCCATATCTGATCTCTTACCAGAAACAGAACAGCTTTGAGTTCCTGTGTTCACAGCTGAACCAGAGAATGAAAGCTTTGAACAAGTATTTCCTGATTAAATTTTGAGGAGCAAAGAAATCTTAGCTGATTTGGGAACTACTCACTGATATTCCCTGGGGACTTCTGAGACCCAGAGCCAACCTGCCCCTCTTGTACTGGGACTTGAAGCATTAAGATTTTTGCATTCTTCAAGCGCCCTTTGAATCTGGAATTTCTGTTATCTTGAAGGATCCTCCAGGGACCACAGGCACCTGGAACAGAGGGTTTCTCAGCTACCTAGTGCTGCCAGTTCTCCAGACCCTGTCACTGAGTTACACCCATTACA
This sequence comes from Podocnemis expansa, assembly GCA_007922195.1. Classification (NCBI taxonomy): domain Eukaryota; kingdom Metazoa; phylum Chordata; order Testudines; family Podocnemididae; genus Podocnemis; species Podocnemis expansa. Next base: position 12,576 of record ML682218.1, on the reverse strand, counting down.
AAGAACATCTGCCTATGTCAGCAGCTGGCAGTATTTACCCTTCCCTTTGTGTACGAAAGAGTTCATGACAGAGAAACCTGCCAACGTACCTCGTGCCTGCAAGGCAGGGAGGAGCTGTCACCAGAAGTCTGCACCAAAACACACAGGGAGTCAGTGGAGATCTGTACAGGCAGCAGGCAGTGTTTGCTCAGACAGGTTTCCTCTGACCTTATGAAGAGTGTTTGCCCATTTCCTTAGGGGCCACTTGGCCAGCTGGGACCCTTTGCTGCTTTGTTTAGATTGATCCAGCTTTAACCCCATCATAGTCAAAGGGAAACTGCAGGACTCCTAATCAAGCAGAGGTGATATACAGAAATGCCACCAAACTGGATTTCAACACAAACCCAGCTAGAGGCTCCATTCCTGGAACCCAGGCTTCTCAGGACTATGTGTGTGTGGCTCAGAGGGAGTCACAGAACAGCACTGAGGTACACAGAGTGGTACCAAACATGTGAAAACTGTAAATGTGATATGATGCACTTAAATGATCTAATAATATTATATAGGGTCTTTTTTTTGTTTGTTTGTTTGTTTGTTTGTTTTGTTTTCTCTAGCAACACCCTTTTCTGCAGTGCACACACAAAATGTAGGCTTTAAAGGTAAGATTCCACACAGCTTCCTACCTCAAAATTTCCCCCAGATTTTTCCAGTGAGGCAGTTCTCTTCCCTTCTCCCTGAGGAATAAATTAGGTTCCCAGTATTAATGGATTCCAAAAGTTACACACAGAGCTCAGTGATACCCCATGGCGTGGCCCTCATACCAACCATCTGTGTGTTTCCATATCTGATCTAGGACCCTCTCCAGTTATCCAGTACCACTGAGTTATAAAAGGTGTGGCCCCAAGTCCCCTCACAGTAGGCATACTCAACTTGATATGTCCAGGGGGCCGCAATGGATGGAGGGGTTTGGATTGAGAAGGAAAGCCTGGTTAGAATAGCTGTTGAGGCACAAACCTCAGTTGGGCAGGAGACTCCTGTTTTCCAGTCCAGTTCTAGCTGAAAGTATCCACCTACATCTCTTCTGTTAGTAAATCAGACCCAAGGTTTCCACACCAACTCCTATCAGCCTCCCATACTAGACAGCCCTTGGACCTCTGGTGTACCACCTATGCTAGTTCTATACGAGAGGGAACTTCTGGAAATGGCTTGCCAGAAGCGACCCATCCATCAGAGGAACAATATAAGACTAAAGGAAATGCCACACTGCTCAGACTGGTGGCCCAGCAACCCCACCGTCCAGTTTGTTGACAGTAACTGATGCCAGATGCTTTTCAAGGTCTGAAGAGAACAGGGCAATTTAGTGACTTATCCATCCCCTGTCAGGTAGTCTCATCTTCTGGCACTCAGAAACCCTCAGAAAATGAGTCTGCCTCCGTGACCAGCTTGACTAATAGCCAACGATGCACCTGTCTGTACCCCTAATCTTGTTGGTCCCCATTCTCTTCTCTTTTTCTAATTCAAATCTATCATCTTTTTCTTAGATTGGATGACCAGAACTCAGCATGGTATTTTATGTGTGATTGGGAAATGTATATAGTGGCCTTATGATATTTTCTGTTTTGACCCTTTTCCTAATGATTCCCAATATTTTGTTATCTCTTTTCCCTGCCACTGCACATCTATCTATCTATCTATCTATCTATCTATAGAGCTGTCTACTTGAATTTTGTTGTCTACTAACCCAGTTTTGTGAGATCTCTTTTGAACACTCCGCAAGTTGCTTTGGGCTTAACTATCTCGAATAGTTTTCTATCATCTTCACATTTTGCCACCTCTCAGTTCACCTTTTTTTCTGATCCATTATTAATCTGCTGAACAGTTCTTATCCCAGCACAGACCCATGGAGGTCACCATTCTCTAACTCTCTCCATTCTGAAAACCGGACATTTCTTCCTACCCATTTTTCTTTACTTTTATACAGTTACTGATCTAAGAGAGGGCCTTCTCTTTTTATCCCATGATAAAGAGCTTCTGATGAAGGACCTGGTCAAAGCTTTCTGAAGACCAACATATACTATATTAATTGAACCCAGCCTTCTCTGCATGTTTGTTGACCACCTCAAATATTTTAGTAGATTGGTGAGGCCTGAAATCTCTTTACACTACCTGCATTAACTCTTTTCCAACAAACCAGATTCATCTATGTTTAATAAATCTGTAGAGAGTTTATGTTATTATATTAACTGAGTAGCTGGCCACTGGATTTAAAATCAGATGTATTATTGCAAGCCAAGACACTAAGGTGTAAACAGGCAGCTTCGCTGGAAAGCACCAAGACACAACTATCAAAGAAAAGTTCAGTGAAGACAGTTCTCTATTAAGTGAGGTTGGTTTACTGTGAGGGCTCTACCAGAAAGCCCTTAGTAGGTGAAGTCTTTACCCTGGTAACAGGTTGAAATGGGCAAGGTATCAGATAAGGCAAAGGAGCCTTTAACACCTCATTGGTCAGAACTGTATTTGGTAACCAAATATCTCATAACCAACAAACATGGGCAGGCTAATTGTATGCTGAATATTGAGTAGAATCTAATCATGTAACCTGCATTTTAAGGAGAGTGAAACCACGCAGAGATTTAGGCTGTAGTGGAGAGAGGTCGCCATGCCCGCAGGGGCCGCCGCACCTGGCACGGTGCACCAAGAAGCTCCCACAGTCCCCCCTGCTGGGCAGAAAAGCCTCCTGCATGTGACCCAGCCTGGGAACCCAAGGGTGGAGCCAGGGGGAAGTGGGACCATATAAAGGTGGACCAGGGACTCACAGGTGGAGTCTTTTAGGAGATTGACTGACTGGCTAGCCAACAGGACTCCAGCCTGCAGAGAGGCCCGGCATCCCTCCTGTGCTACCAGAGGAACCCTAGGGGAACCAGGAGGCAGGCCCTGACTTATATTTCCCATAAGGGGAGGAGCTAGAGGAGTTGCCTTCTGCGGTGGAGTTGGAGGACCAGACTGGGGGAAGGACCACAGAGGGTCCCTGTGCAGAGCTGTAACTAGGGCAGGGCAAATGGGGCAAAGACCAGGTGGGGAATTTTAAAGGGTGGCCAGCAGACCCTGCCTGGCCCCAAAGAGGAAAGTGTCTTAGGCACAGTCCTGCTGGAGCCAGGCAGGGGCTGAGGGATTTTCTCCCACCCTGTCCCGAATGTCCTTGGCTGCTCTGATCTTGCAGCAGGGGAAGCATGCCCCCTTCTGGGTCTCTGTCACTCTCCCCCAGTGGCAGGGGAAGCAACCCCTCTGCTGGGTCTCCAGCTGCTCTGGCCCGGTGGCAGGGAGGCACTCTCCCCCCCTCGTCGGGACAGATCAGGCCCCGGGCCTGATCGGGGTGGAGGGGAACGCCATAGTTATGGCTCTGCCCCTGTGGCCTGGAAGAGTCGCCCTCTCCTGAGGCCACAGACCAGTGGTCCCCAACCTTTTCTCTGCTGTGGCACACCCTGAGGCCTTCAATTTATGCCACAACATACCATTAATATTCAAATTAACTTATGACTATTTATGAGCCAGGACACTAATGTTCCCTTTACGGTGAAGGGCAGCCACCCAGGACCCTGCACTTAGGGGGGTCCCACGAGGCCAGCACCCCTATCCCCCCGTGCTGGGGACCCTGCGAGCCAGTCAAAAGGGCAGCCCAGGTTAGCACTGCTGGTCTGCCTGCTCCCCCTCTGCCATCCACGCACGCTGCTCTCAGCTCCGCGCTGCCTCCCACCACTCCCTGCTGCTCCGGCACAGAGCCAAGAGCAGTGTGCCGGGGGGGGGGGCTTAACCGGCACCACTGAACTGGTCCTCCCTTTTGGCTGGCTCGCCTGGTCCCCGCCAGCATGGGACAGCTGGTGTAGGCGCCTGCCCCTCCCCTGGGCTGGCCAGCCATGACCCCCAGTGCTGGGGGCAGGGCTGGAGGGAGGCCCCACAAAAGGCAAATTTCCTGGGGCCCCACACCCCCTAGGGGCGGCCCTGCAGATGGGACCACTGCCACCGGGGTGCCCGGGGATGGCTAGATTCGACTGCTGCAGCAGCCCTCTTGCTGTTCCATGCCCCTTCACTGGAGACCCAACCTGTCCCCCACTCCAAGGACCCCCCAAACCCTATTCGCTCCCCTTCCCCAGCCCACACATACTTGCAGCAAAAATCTGCTGCAGCCTTTTTCCACCCTACACAGCCCACATCGGTTGGCTGAGCAGGGTGGGAGATTGACGTGACCCCAGCTCCCAGCAGATTCTCATAGCACACTTCAGGTGCTCCTGCGGCACACTGACGTGCCGCAGCATACCATTTGGGAACCACTGCCATAGAGGGTCCGATGGCCTCTGGCCTCTGTGACTTGGAAGAACTACTGCTGGTGGATGGACCAGAGGGGCAACCAGACCTTCTACCCACAGATAGTGAAGCCTTGACTGGGCTGCCGCTGGCTGTTTACCCTGACAACGAGGATGACTATGGGTAATCTGGTGGGGAAATGGGAGGAAGTAGCCCAAGGACAGTGGGTAAATGCACAGCTGTTTTGGGGGGTTAGCGAGATTCGTTAGGAGCCCCGCTGAGCTGAGCCTGCTTTCCCCTCCCTCTCCATCACCTTCCAGGTGTTGTGTTTGTGTTGCCTAATCCTGCCTGAGAGGTTGAGAGGCCAAAGATTCATTGAGTGTGCTGCCTTACCCTGCCTGAGGGGTTGAGAGGCCAAAGACTCTATTGACTTTGGCTGTGCTGCCTTGCCCTGCTTGAGAGGCTGGAAGGCAGGTGACATTAAGGGCATGCCTGCCCTGTGAGGAGGCCGACTCCATCTACTGTGGGGGTCGGTCATGCTACACAGTAAGATGTCACCTTTTGTATCATGCATACACCTGTTGCATTATCTATATTGTATTAGCATTTTAGAAAGTTGTATCTATCTTGTGAACTCTGCATTCTAGGCTTACCTATGTGGGTCCACGTGGCATGTGTCTACTCCCTACTAGGCTGGCTGTATAAGATGGAACAAGGAATGTGATTAAAGATACCATCTATCGATTACACTCCTGAGTGGGCCTGATCGTTTCTTCTACTATCATTTTGACCAGTACTATCTTAATCTTTACTGTTGTTTCAGTACAGAAGTAAGGATTATTGATGTATAGCTATTTTTTGTGATCCTTCTAGAGCCTGTGTAAGAGTCTGTGTCACATAGGCTAATTTCTGGTCATGATTCTAATGATAAATTATATTCCATGGATAGGTGTTCAGAAATTTCACCCATGCACCTGGCAAAAATGAAAAACAATAATGTCTGTTCTAAATCCAAGCACAATGACAATTCACTATGCGTGATCTTTTCATATTTTATTTAAACTAGTTATAATTAACTCATGGAAATGCCAGACAGGTAAGCTGCTGTTCCTTCAGAGATTAGAAAGATTGATCAAAACAACTTCATGTTCATATGTGTGATAGCAGCACTTACAGCTGTGTGCAACAAAAAAACAAAAAGTGCAAGAGTTTTGACCCTCCTTAAGTTCCAGATGATAATCTTCTGCTCTCATCCAGTAGGTAGCAAAAAGAGAGAAGGGATTTGTGGGTACAGCGGAAGAGGAGGATTTAGCCATCTCACATCTGCATTCCTAACTATGTCACAGGCGTCCTGTATGAACTTGGACCTTGAGTTGCAGCACAGTGCCCAAAAGCACCGAGAGCCTGCTAGCAGGACCAGCAGACTGTCTTTTGCCCCAGAGCTGCCCTCTGTGCTGCAGAGAGCGCTGGTAGAAAGAAGTCACTTACAGGAATCACATTCTGTGGAGCTGGTGATGAACTGACTCTTCACTTGATGAACAACCTGATTATCCTTGCACGTATGGGTTTGGTTTTCACACTGTACACAATTGGGTTCATCAGAGGTGGCATCAGCAAATAGAGGTTACCCAGGATATTCTGAGCAAAGAGAGAAGAGCTCTTCACAAATCTGTATACCACAGACAAGCCAATTGCTGGTATGTAGGAAAGCAGGACAACACAAATGTGGCAGACACATGTGTTCAGGGCCTTAAGGCGTTTGGTATGGGATGCAAGGCTCAGCACTGTTTTGAGTATCATTACATAAGATAGGAGGATGAACAGCAAGTCCAGTCCCAGGGAAGAAAGTACTGCAAAGAAGCCATAGATGCTGCTTACCCTGATGTCCGAACAAGCCATCGTCATGACCTCCTTGTGGAGGCAGTAGGAATGGGACAGCACATTACCTTGGCAATATAGGTATTGCTTCATGAAAATAGGGAGTGGAAATATTAATATCATCCCTCTAAGCACACACAGTAGTCCCATCATGGCTATTCTTGGTGGGGTTAAGATGGAATTATATCTCAGCGGGTAACATATCGCAACAAAGCGGTCAAAGGCCATAGATGACAGCACGGAGGATTGAGTGAAGGTGAGTGAACTGATGAAGAACTGCTGTGCAAAACAGGCATCGTGACTGATCTCCCTCGAGTTAAACCACAATATGGCCAGTGTTGTTGGCATGGTGGATATTGATATGCCAAGGTCAGTGAGAGCCAGCATGGAAAGAAAAATATACATGGGTTCGTGGAAGGTTGGATCTGTTTTTATAATGAACAGAATGACTAAATTTCCTAATATGGAAAAAAGATACATTAAACAGAAAGGTATAGCAATCCAGACATGGGCATCTTCCAGCCCAGGTATTACAGTGAGAACAAACACTGAATGCTGGACTCTGGTGTCATTAACAGCTGACATGATGCACTGAGTGGGTCTGAGGAGTTTTCAAATTTGCTTCCTGAAAGGAAAAATAACAGCAGACTGGATTATATAGAACAACACATCATTCTGCTCTCAGTTCATGTCTAGAGACTTACAAGAGCTGAAAGAACATCAGCAAAGATATAGTCTTGGATTTATACTTGATGATTACATGTTCTGTTCACTCCTTCTGAAGCAAATGCTATTGGCCACAGTGAAAACAGGATACTTGACTAAATGGACTTTTAGTCTTATTCGTCACGGCTCTTCTTATATTCTTACGTACACTGCAGATAGGAAGATGGTTCATGCCAGACTGCATCTGACCTGCACACCATCCAGCACAGTATCCAGTGGACAGGACCAGATCCTTCAGAGGGAGGAGGAAGAAGGCCCGGAATAGAGAGCTGTGAAATAACCTGTTCCTAGGAATAGTTGTCTTCAAATATCCGCTAGTCAGTCAGAAAACTTTATTGTGTAAACCAGGAACCTTTATAGCCCTTTCCACCTTTTTTTTTTTTAAATGCCCCCAAAGTAATTGAATTTTCTGGTTCTGTACATATTTGGAAAGCCACAGGCGAACACTGACCATTACTTCAGTAGGGTAGAGTGGTTGTCAGTGTCTTAAACTGTGAGTAATACAAGCAATAGTTTTGCACTTGTATCCAGCACAGTGTGCAAGTTACTTTAGGTATACTCAAGTAAGGTGTCATGGATGTAAAATACGTACAACCATTCTTTATAATCCCTTTTCCTCCACTTCATCTCTACGCTTCATTGAAATACAGACCAGTGATTCTGTTGCCTCAGGACTTTTAGGAAAGCCTTGCCCCGGGTGTAGTGCAAGACTCTTTATGTAAGTATCAGGAACAGGTTCAGGTCAATTACTCATAGGATAGTGGCTTACAACTCCTTGCCAAACAAAGAGTTAATGGGAAAATCCCACTGCAAAGAGTATTTAAGAAATCTCACAAATATTGACCCCTAAAGTTGTCCCTTCTCCTTTCTGTAGAGATTCCAACAACTCTGCTGCTGGCTTCTGATAGACGTGAATGGAATTAAAGTTTGGCTGATAAAAATTGCATTACAGTGGAAATTTTTGTCATAACATTTATGTAAATATATTTTTGCACACACATATAAACAATTTTTGCTCCCTCAGATCTTCATTCAGAGATTAATTCTGAGGTTAGTGGAGAGCAAATATTTACCCATTCACTCACATTGTGCTTCAGCCCGGGGCCAGTCTGAAAGTGGGAGAATGCTGGGATTCGACACCAGGGAAGGGAAAGGGAAAAGGCTGACATTCGGCACTCTAAGGCCAGAGGGAGGCAGACGTGCTGGTAGTCGTATCATTTTGGGGGAACTTTACAGGGTAGAATTATCAGAACCCTCATTCAGTCAGGAAACAGAACTATCCCATGTCCCTTATCTGCCCTGCTCTAAGAAGGAAAACCCAGCTCTGAGTTCTTGCATTCATAATTGAGCCAGAGAATTAAAGCTTTGAACATGGGTTTTCTGATTAAATTTCAAGGAATAATGATGCTGAGGAGATTTGGGAACTTCTCACTGATATTCTGTGGGGTCTTCTTGGACCTGGAGCACAGTGCCCCTCTAGAAAACGGACCCAACGAAAAAGTCTAAATTAAGGAATCCATTTTTCACATTATAACTTCCTTTTGAATCTGGGACTTCTTTGTCTCTAGAAGGATCCCCCCATACACCATTGGCACATGGAGTGGAGGGTTCCCCATCTACCTAGTATCTTCTGCTCTCCAGCCCCTTTCCCTGAGTCACACCCACAACCCAGAAGACTCAGATGCCACTGCACAGATATCTCACCATGTCAGCAGCTGGCACCCTTTACCTTCCCTTTGCATTTGAAAGATTTAAAGACAGCCAAACCTGGCAACATACCAAGTATCTGCGAGAAGGGGAGCAGCTGCCAACAGAGGTCTGCCCCTGAAAAGACAAGGAGTCAGTGGAGACCTTTCATGGGCAGCAAGCAGTGTCTTCTCAAAAAGGGTGCAGCTGTCCTTATGAAGTGCTTTTGTCAGTTTCCTTGGGGGCCGCTTGGCCATCTGGGACCCTCAGCTGATTGCTTCATTGTGAGCCAGGTTTAACCCTGTCACCACCAATGGCAAACTGCGAGAAGACAAATCACAGGGGATGCATACTGATGCAACCTGGATTTCCATTCAAGCCCTGCCACAGACTCTGTTCCTGGAATCCAGGCATGTCAGTGCTGGCCAGATGGCTCAGGAGTCACAAGACTTCCTCAGGTGTGGCTGAGTGGTACTGATGATGCTTATACAGCTATAATCTTACTGTAGTTCAATAAAAGTTACTAATAATAGATATAGGCTATCTCCACACTTAGATGGTTAAATCAATTTTAATTATATTGAGTTAATAGAATCAAAATTAAAAAAAAAACAAAACAAAACATAAATTGAATTGTTAAATTGATTTAACATGTCCCCACTAAAAACCATAACTGAACTAACATATCCATGGAAAGGACTTCCTAGTTTGATTTAGGAGAAGGGCACCATGGGAGGTGTGGCAGGATGGCCCCTGACAACAGCCATGCCCCCACCCAATATATAGAAAGAGAAAGGCATGCTGGGAGGGCGAAGGTCAGAAAGTGTTAAATCGAAATAACAGTTAAATAGAAATAACACATCTATCTACACTGTGTTACTTCAAATTAATAATTTTGATTTAACCATCATTTTGATGTAAAGTCAGGTTTTAATATATCAGAATGATCTTTCTTATTTTGAAATGAGGGAGTTCCTCATCGTGAAATAAGGAAAGCTAGTGAGGGCCTACCCTTCTTTAAATTGAAATAATCATCATTATTTCAAGTTAATGTGTAAGCATGGATGTAACCATATAGTATCAGTGTTGTCCTTAGCAGTCTCCTTCCTTCATTACAAACTCAAGGTTCGTTTGGAGGAGGAAGAATCCACACAGATCCCTATCCAGAAAGTCCCCTCTCAGACTGTGTTTTCATAACTATTCTAGCTTCCTGGACATACAGGTTCATTGGAGACATACTTCCAGGGTCTATCACAGTAGCCACAGTTCGCAGAAACTCTGAAGAGGACTCCACCCCATCCTCCTTCTTCGCGTAGGACCCCCCCCAACTCTTGCTGTGCTCTGCATTGGTTCAGTCTTGCCACAGCTTTGCTAATTCCTTGCCAACTGGCCCTCTTAGTTGCTCAGTCCCTTCTCTCTGAAGTGAGCAAAACCAGCCTTTCTTCTCCTTTTAGTGTCGCTCATGCACTGAGACACAATGCAGCCAACCCTGCCTCCCACAACTGCTCTGGTTAGGCAGGGACTGAGGAGAGATAGACCCTGCCCTGCATTACAAGGCATACATCTTAGGCTATTTAAAGGACCGGTAGCCTGGGATTTCCCAAAGCATGAACTACTCCCACCATGACCATCTTTTTCTCTCCCTATAGCTGCGTCCACTAGGCCTTGGTGTGAGGTCCATGAGCCTCAGGAGAACCTTGATTATTCTCACATGAATGGGTTTGGTTTGATAAGAGTACAGAGGATACAATGAATTTAGGGGATGAAGGAAAACTTAGCAGAACAGGTGTCATGCCACTTTATGTAGAGTTAAACATAAATATGCCCAGTGTCACTGGCATGGCAGATGTGGATACTCCAAGATCTGTAGTGGGTAACATTGAAAAGAAAATATACACGGACTTATGGAGAGTTTGGTCTGTTTTTAAAAGGAACAGAATGACTGAATTTCCTTATGTCAAAGTAGTATATATTAAGCAAACAAAAGGTAGAAATCAAGGCATAGGCACCTTCCAGCCCAAGGATTCCAGTGAGGAGGATGACTGCAGGTTGGATTTTGATGCCATTGACAGCTGACATGATACACTTTGTGGATCCAAAGAGTTTTAAACCTTGCTTCTTGAATGAAAAAATAACAGAAGACTAAATAATATCAAAGAAACAATCATTCTGCTTTCAGTTCAATCTGGAGCCTTATAAGAGCTCAAGGAATATCAGCCAAAATATGGTCCTGGATTTATGTTTGTTGATTACCTGTTGTGTTCCTTCCTTCTGAAGTACCTCTCATTGGCCACCATTGAAGCAGATCACTGGGCTAGGTGGACCATCGGTCTGATCCTGGATGGCCATTCTTATATTCTTATGTACACCACCAATAGGAAGATTGGTACTGCCTGACTGAATCAGAACTGTAGTCCTTCTAGACGACTAGTAGCTAATGCTTCAGGTGAAGTTTGAAAAAGCTGTGCAATAGACAGATGGGAGATAATCTGTTCCCAGTAAAAGTTTCCTCCTGAAATAATATCATTAGCCATATTTTATGGTATCTACCAGGAAAGTTTATAGCTTTCCCAAGTGTGGTATGCTGAGTGGGAGGCATTCTTATCTGTGTCTGGCACTGATGTCTGTTTGCCTGTGTGCATGTTTCTCTGTATGTGTGTTGCCTCAGGATTAACCCTGGCTAACATCTTTAGTGGAACTTTGTTAGCCCAATGATCCAGAACCTGGTTCAGACGTTTAGTGAGAATTTTGTTAGCCCAGTGCTCCTGAACCTAGGTGCTCCTTTGGTTAGTAGTCTGGGTTACCTTTGCCTTAGGTTTCGTTAGGACTCCAGTATCTCATTAACCTTAATCCTAGGCATACCTGTGTGCCAGAGATAAACTGAGGTAATACTCAGGATTGAAGAAATTAACACAACCATTGTTTTTTTGTAGAAATAAATATTCCAGACTAGGCTTTATTGAAGTGTATCACAATGGTAAGCAACCTATTCCAGCAGGTCTGCTAGCAGCATTCATGATCTCAATGGAATGGAACAGCTCAGTTGATGGCAGGACACTCCATCACACCTTTGGCTGCCCAAAATCTGGGCTCTGGGCTCCTACTTTTATACCCTGCTCAGACCTACTGGCTCGGCCCTTTTTTTCTGTCCAGATTTACCTTGATTGGTCCAGGTAAGCCTTTTTTGATGCCGCCTATTAATTTGATAGTTACATACATCACTGAGCATCTCCATCTATCAAGCTCTCATGGTTTCACCAAAACATCACTTCTTATCTTCTTGGTGTAGGCCCATTGGACATGTGATACTTTCAGGATCATGTTTTACTCTTTCTACAGCTGTAACTTACTTCCTGTTAAATTTTGTGAGGTCAGACTGCCTTATCCTGCCTCCTATCAATTTATCTAGTTTTCCAATTCTGGCCTTTTTTTTTTTTTTTTTTTTTTTAAATTTGCTAGGCCTTTATCCTCAGTCTGACTGTTCCTACTTGTGTTTTCCATTTAAACCCTTTATTTTCTCCTTCACCTATATGTCTACACACACATCATTATTTCAAAATAAGGATTTTGAAATAAGTGAATTCGAATTAACAAAATGTTAATTCGGATTAAGGGGAAAGCCTGCTATCAAAACAGCTGTTATTTCAAAATGGTTATTTTGAAATAAAGCCATTTGGACATGTTGTTTCGAAACAGTTGTTTCGAAACAATGGTGTTGTTTTGAAACAACATGTCCAAATGGCCTCATTTCGAAATAACAGCCGTTTTGAAACAATCAGGGTTTAACCTGTTTTGAAACAACAGTTCTTATTTTGAATGGACGGGATTTGTCCTTTTGAAATAAGAAAACGTTATGTGGACTAAATATCTTTTATTTTGAAATAACCAGTGTTATTTCGAAATAAAAGTGCTATGTAGACATACCCTAGCTAGTCTTTTTAAAACATATCCCTATTACCATAATTGGATTTTTTGAGTCCCCACAATGATATCCATTCCCTCTCG
>VOCP01029197.1:0-14310 GCA_007922195.1 Podocnemis expansa | reverse complement strand
TAACTTGTTCATCTGTATCATCAGCTTAGAGGGAACACTAGTGGCAGTGTCATAATTTTTCTTTAATAAAATCATAAATTTCTAGTCCCCAGGCTAAAAAGTTGCAGAGGGAGGCAGAAAAGCATGAACTGACTTTATCCTAAAGGCTCAAAACCCAGAAGTCTGAGAAAATAGTTCTCTCCCATTTATTATTTCTTTAAACATCTCTTTATTTTTAAGTGAGTTTTAATGATGTATTTAAGCCAGACTTGTGACTGTTTTTTGATGTTTGGGGTAGGCAATACTGAATGTGTCATGGTGATGTTTCATCAAGCTCACAACCAATGGACAGGGGCATCTGGAGGTACCCTTCTTTGTGGTTCTGGTTTTCTGTTCAAGATGGGCACACAATTTTACAAGTTTAATAATTTTTCTTAGATCAAGTTTTTGTTAAATTGAAAATTCAGAGAGAGAGAGAGAAAGAGAGATGCTATTTTTGGATGATATCAAGAAATAAATCCAGGTCCTCTCTCACCTTAAAGCACTAGATTCCTGTTGTCTAATGTATGTTATTTCCTTTAAGCCTCCTGACTCCTTTTCCATCTTATTTTAATATATGTATTCATACATTCCTCGTTGCTTTGCAGGTGATCTAAGTAATGATACTCAGGTACTGTTTGAGGATGAGAGGAAGAAACAAGGGACCTTTGGCCTCCTCTCAAATACCCTGATATAAAACAAACAAGGAGTCTTGTGGCACTTTTAAAAGCTAATAACTAAATAAATTTGTTAGTCTTTAAAAGTGCCACAGGATTCCTTGTTTGTTTTGCTAAACTAGACCCACACAGCCACTCCTTTGGAACTTGTCAACATGCTGCGTATCTGGAATAGCTGCTTTCCTCTTTGCCATGCTTTGGAACTGGTGGTCTGACTGCAATCAATGACAATGGGGCATATTTACAATGAAGAAGGAAGGACAAATAACTTCTTTAACGTGTTGATTGATGACCATTAACCCACAAAACCCAGGATTTCCATATGAGCACTAGCCTGGGGTCTTCTCTCTCAGGTATAACAGATCATTATCTGCACAGAGAAGTTTGCTCAAAAAGACATCCCTGAAGACTGAAGACTCTTGTTAAATGTAGAAAGAAAAAAAGTTCTTTAATATCTCAAACACTTTCCAAAGATGCTGATGTAAATTCAAAGAGAAGGTCCTGTTTTGTAAAGGTTGGGGATGTGACATTCTCCTGACTTTGTCCCCGTTTGCTTGACTGAGGCTGGCTCCATAAGTTTTATCTCAACACTTGCCCTTTCTCTTCCCCTCAGGGAGCAGTTGTGGGAAGGTGGCTTCTTAAGTCATGAGTTGCTGTAAACAAACACTGCTTGTCTCAATTCCCTTCCCCGATCCCTGACCAGCTGGAGCTGCTCCCTGGTCACAGGGTAGTCCCACAGCTTGAAAAAGCTCCCTGCTTCCTTAATCCAGCTGGCTGTGTGGGATCACCCAAAAGCGTGGGGCCCCCCAAAGCACAGGGTGTATGGCGGTCGCCCCTCTTGCCCCCCCTTAAGGATGGCCCTGCAGCTATGTTAGTCTGTGTACAGCAAAAACAATGAGAATCCTATGGCACCTTATAGACAGGGGTGGCCAAAACTTATGGAACTGAAGAGCCACACAAGTTGATTATTAAAACTTCAAGAGCCACACTGAGACATATAGCCATATACTTTTACCCAGGACCGTCCCTAGGGGGGTGCGGGCACCCTGTGCAGGGCCCCCACACCCCTCCCAGCATGGGGGGGGGGGGCAGCTGGTGCAGGGGAGTGTCTGACAGGGCAAATCATTCCCTAACCCCTCCAGGTTCCTGTTGCTGAACATCAGGAGCCAAGAAGCTCTGCAAATAGGAGTAGGAGGGAGGGTGATGGATCATACTGTCCCTGGGACTTCCAGCCAACTTGCACTGGTTCCCCATGCACTAGGAAGTTGATGGCATCTGGGTGCACAGCAGGCACATGGCTCTGTGCCCAGCTGTGAGATGCCACCCTGCTGACCCATACCAGACCCATCTACTGCTGTGGTTCCCAAGATTTTTAAAGAGATTCCACCCCTCCCATGAACTTTGTTGTGATGCTTGCCTTCCCCTTCTCAGTGTCAGCAAGAGAATGGGGAGCAGGGGAGGATAGAGTGGGGTGTCAGGAGAATAAGAGAAGTGCAGCTGGGTCACAAGCACCAGAGAAGGCAGCACAGCATCTGTAGTTTCCCATGTTGTTCCTGCCCTGGGCCAAATGCCTGCGCATGCTGTAGGGCGGGAAATTTAAAACGGCTCTGGCCTGGTCCCAGCTAACAGGTGTCTGTAAATGGCTGGTGATCAAAGATCACACAGGATCCCTGGCCAGGCGTGCCTGCTGCCCCTGAGCCTTGCCCCTGAGCTAGGTGGAGGGAATCCCAGCCAGACCTGCCTGTTGGCCTGCTGGTATCACCACCTGGGCTTGCGGGGGCGTGTGGATGATGCCTGGCTCAGCCTGATCGCTTGTCTTGCTGCCTGGGCTTGTGGCGGACAACCCCAGGCGCATGGGCCCCCCGAGCCCTGCCACCTTGGCTTTAGACAGGAATGACCGCTGCTCGTGTCTGCCCCCTGGGGCTCACCACCTGAGCATAGGGGAGGAGGGGGTAACCCTGGCCCTGACCTCACCACCTGAGCTTAGGGGAAATGACAAATGGCCCAGCCTGCCTGCTGACTCCCCAGCCTCGCCACCTGGGTTTGACCACTGGCCAAGTCACCCCCAGCCTCATTGCCTGCGCTTAAGAGGGGGAAGACCCCTGGTCTGGCCTGTCCACCCAACCTCACCACCTGGGCTTGGGGGAGGCGATGCACAGACCAGCCTGACTACTGGCCCCCCAGCCTTGCTGCCAGGCCTAGGTGGAGATAACACCTGTCCCCGCCTGTCCCCTGGCCTTGCAGCCTGCGCTGGGGGGGGAACCTTGGCCCAGCCTGCCCTCCAGCCACACCACCTGGTCAGGGGTGATGGGGAGGGTCAGTCCTGGGCCTGGCCTGTGTGCCATCCTCTTGCCTGGCCAGCAGCATGACTTGGAGCCTAGAGGGGCATAATCCCTGATCTACCTGCCCAGCACTAGCGCAATGTGACTTGGGGCCCAGGGACAGTCATGGATCCCCAGCCCCCCCGACCCTCTCCAGCCTGGCCACTGGCCTGACAAAAGGCCCAGGTGGGCCTGATCCCTGGCCACCTGCCCCACATTGGCCTGGATCCACAGGCTTATCCCTGACTTGTCTGCTGGCCTGACCCAGGGGATGGGGGCAGATCCCCAGCCAACTCCCCCCCTTGGCACAGGCTCAGGGTCCCACCAGACACCCCCCCACAGTACTCACCTGGCTGCGTGTTCCCTGTTTGTCTGCTGGAGGAGGAAAGTGTTAAACCTCCCTCTCCCCTCCAGCTAATCGCTCAGCTGCAGTCTCCAGGGGGGAGGGATGGCAGGCTACTCACGGGCAGAGCAGCCTCTGAGTGAGCCTGTGTCTTCTTGGGGAAAACAGGGGGAGTGCAGGGGCTCGTGCAGGTCCCCAGCATGGGGGGGACAGTGGTGTGGGCCCTGCAGGCCACCCCAAAGCACGAAGCCCAGGGCGGCTGCCCTACCTGCCCTCCCCTAAGGACGGACCTATAGGCAGGGCAGCCGCAAACACTGCTGTGTGCCAGCAGCAGAGCAGAGGGAGGGCAGTGCAGCCTCCAGCCGTCTCCTCCTCCTCTGCCACAGTGCCAGAGGCCACAGCATGGTCACCCAGCTGGCTCTGGTCAATGCAGTGGTTGGGCTGGGGAAGCACTGGTGCCCCAAAACTAGACACCTTGGACGAGCCTGGGATCCACCTAATCCAGCCCTGGTGCTGGGACTGGCCAGGTGCCCCCCTCTCAGCTGGCAGAGGCTGTCAGGCACCCTGGGAACTGTCACATTTCTCTCCTCCCCCTTCCCACGTGTCCCCTGCCCTCTGCATCCCACCTGCACACAAGTGTTTTCACAGCCACAATGGAAAAAGCCTCCTCATGGGAGGAGCTGGGAGCTGGGCCAGGGCCCCTGCTGCAGGATCCTCTGTTCCGGGGAGTGGGGAGCCCAGGAGCAGGTCCTCTGCATGGTTAACCAGTGATGGTATGGAGCTTAAAGCCTGGCACAGGTAGCCCACGGGATTTCTTGGTGGCAGGGGTCCAGGACAGGAGTGGGTCACTTTCAGGATCCCCTGGTGTGTCTGGGAGGGGAGAGCAGCCCCGCAAAGGGACAGCCAAAAAACATCATGCGGCTCCAGAGCCACAGGTTGCAAACTTCTGCTCAAGGATAACTTTTTCTTCCCTTCACTGTGATCCATATGCTTTGGTCCTGGTATGTGCTATTGCATCGTGGTGGACAGAAACTGAGACATCTAAACATTACTCATGGATCCTCTTCATCTCAGGCAACCAGACGGTGCCATGCTGAAGGGGTCAGAATAGCCGGGCAAGCAAGTGAAGCTGTGCTGGGCTATAGGACCGTGCTCAGATGACACTGGGCCTCCAACATTCCTTTTCCTGGTAGCTGCCATAGCTCAATAAGCCACCAGAATGACTTTATGTCACACATTTTTGACAATGGCTGAACACCACTAGTCACCACATATAACTCCCAAGTCAGACCTCCACAACAGATCATTAAGGACCTACAGCATGTTCTAAAAAATGATCCCTCTCTCTCTCAAGCCTTGGGAGACAGACCACTCCTTGCTTACAGGCAGCCCCCTAATCTTAAACAGATACTCACCAGCAACTACAGATCTAACAACAGAAGCATTGAAGCAGGCACACACCCCTGCAACAAACCACGCTGCCAAGTCTGCCCACATATCTGCATAACAGGTATCATGATAGGTCCTAATCAAGCCTGCTACTCCATCAAAGGCTCATTTACCTGCTCATCTACTACTGTGGTCTATGCCATCATGTGCCAGAAATGCCCCAACACCTTATACATTGGACAAACAGGACGATCCCTGCGCAAAAGAATGAATGAACGCAGAGCTGATATCAGAAATCACAGAACAAAGAAACCAGTTGCTGAGCACTTCCATCTTTCTAATCACTCAGTAAATGATTTGTTAATGACTGTCATCAGAGATGTGGCTGGGACATCAAGACTTCAAAGAGAAACAGCAGAACTCGCATTAATATGAAAGCTAAATTCTGTAAAAGCAGGACTTAATCGAGACCATGGGTTCTTTTCCCATTACAAAAGGTAATTTGACGTCAGGCTTCCCATAGTTTGAACCTAACAACTGCTCTGATTTGCTGTTACTGTATGACCTGATCCTATGTTTCACACCCCCTTGCATTTATCTTCATTCCATTCTGTAAGTTCACCCATCTTCAAAGCATCTTAGGAAGTGGGATTCTCTCCCAAGAAAGCTCATGCGAAAAATAAATCTGTTAGTCTTAAAGTGCCACACGACTCCTGGGGTTTTTTTAAGCTACCCAGCCAGAGTCTGAGCGATTAGGGTCTTTTTGTCAGCAGGGTTTATTGCAGAGCACCACATTACATGTATGTTTGGATTTTTTGTGTTTTTGAGTTGATTTAAGGACCTTTCAGTTCACTGAAAGAGTCTCACGGCAGCCGTTATAAAGACTTTTTCAATACACACCCAGGCCAAATGCATGCCCGGCTAGATTTCCAATCCCAGGGGCAGTGGGGGACAAGTGGCAGGAGGGTTTTCTATTAGCAGCTTTGTGGAAGCTTTTGTAGTATTTAGGACTTTAGTTATATTCTATTTGACTATTGAATGTACAATTTTCATTGGCTTTGATTGTGTGGAAGCAGGGCTGTGATGTTTGAGTGGGGTTAGAATGCTGTGTGCTAAATTGGTATCGATTTTTAGTATTACTTTTCAATATTTTTTTACAATGTCAATAATTCCTATGATTAATTGAAATATATATTTTTGGCATTATATCATTTTAATACAGTAGTATGTCAATAATGTGTGTCTTGGGCAGGATTAATAATTTTATAAATTTTATTATTATAAATTTATTATTTATTATTTTAAATTATTTGGGTAAATTGTATGCACACATGAACTCAACCTTGTTTACCTTACACATTGGTAGAATTAATTGGGAAAAACAAATTGATAAATTTATATTATATTTAATTTTACTGGTTATATATACTATTTGCATATTTAATTTTTATAAGGGTTTTTAATTTGTTTTTATATATATTTTTTCCTTTTCATTTTAATATGGCTTTATGCATGCACCTCTGGAAACTAATTAACTGGTTTTAATATTTTTTTTTAAATTTTAGGTTAGGTGTTTAGTAACCTGTAATGTTGTCAATTTGTACTGAGGGCTGGGGAGATCCTCTTGTATGTGTTTATAATGCAAATTTGAGCTATTGTTATTATACACCCTGAAATTACTGGAGTCTGGTCATTTATTGGGAAATTTCGTGCTTTTTTCAATTGTTTAAGACCTTTTCTTTGGTGGCTGCATTAGTGTAAATTGGGGATCTCAAACTCAAATCACCATGAGGGCCGCATGACAACTAGTACATTAGCCCAAGTGCTGCACCACTGAAAACTTTTCCTATAAGAATATTGCAAATATCAGTAATGATTGTGTCATTGCAGGGTACAGGAAATGGCCTTAGGGGCCGCATGCAGCCCGTGGGCTGTGTGTTTGAGACTCTCATTATAAATTAATTCTTTTCTTTTGTAACCCTCCTGCCAGGGCGAGGGGGCAGAAGGGCTGGGTTCTATATCTAGGGGTTTTCAAATAATGTTGCAGCACCAACCAGCTCAAGCCCCCACCCAGTCTTCTGGGAAATCCTGCACTATTCCCTGCGCACCCCAAAGAGCTTATGCTTCCCCACTCGCAAGCATAAGTCTGAGTGCAGTATACAGAACTTTTAATAATAACAAAAACAGAATATAAAAAGCTCAATAACAAAAATCAGCACTGATCTGGAGTATGAGTGCAGAGCTGGTTTCCAGCATGATCCCACATAGCTTAACAGACCTTATGAACTCAGTAGTGAAACCAGCACTGATCTAGAGAATCAGTGCAAAACATGTTCCTGACAAACCCAGGGTATGTAAGGAATGCCTTTCACACCAGCTGTCTGCCAGCGCCACCCACTGGTCACTTACGCTTTCCGGCCCTCTGCTGGCCACTAGCACCATCCGTTGGCTCTGCCCGCCATCCGCCGGCTCCATCCACTAATCAATCACACTCCACTCCCACCATCCGCTGGCTCCGCCCACTGTCTGTCAGATCCTCCCCCTGGTCACTCAAGCTCTGCTCTCAAGGTCCACTGGGTCTTCTTCAATGATTTTAGCTCAGAGAGAGGGTTTGCCTTTCTTGGTGATTTCAGCTCTCACACCAGGGATCTCAAACACATGGCCCTTGGGCTGCATGTGGCCCCTTAAGCTATTTCCTGCAACCTGCAATGAAACCATTGTTACTGATATTTGCAATATCATTGTATGAAAAGGTTTCAGTGGTGTGGCCCTCAGGCTAGCTTACTAGTCCTCATGCAGCTCTCATGGTAATTTGAGTTTGAGACCCCTGTTTTAAACCTCACATAGCTGGAAACAGTTTCTCCCATTAAAATAACAAAAGAAAGGCTTCATAGGAAGCCTGACCAAATCTATCCTTTGACAGTGGGGCAATGGGGTGACACAAACCCTTAGGCATAGCCTGAAATAGAGCTAACACCCCACCACTGTCTTAACTTCACCAGGGTAGAAGGAGAGGGTGACCCCTCCTTGAATATCCTTTTTGCTGGTGATAGCTTTGATCCTTTAACCCAACTAAACAGAGTTTAAACAAGCAAGAGAGTAGAATATTACAAAAGACAGTATTTCATGTTTCTCTTCAGTAAAGTTACAGATATTGACAGATCTGTGATCAAATAAACCTAAATACCCTTACCCATATTGAGTTTTAGCACTTGGCTCTCCTTAGTTTTTAATATTAAGTTTTTAACATTATTTTTTGGCCTTAGGAGCACAATAAACAACTACATTTGATAGCTGTTTGTATACCTAACTAAATGGGCAAAGGGATTTATTGAGACCAATGGCAAAGAGTTATCTCAGCAACTAGTGTTTTGGTTTGTTTTTTTATTAAGTGAAATATTTGTAAGTAGTAATAAATAAAATTGGCTTTGTTGTAAATGACTATCTAACACCCCATCCCAGGGTCACCCAGAGTGGGGGGTCCACAGGGGCAACTTGTCCTAGGCTTCCACCAAGGAGGGGGCTCCCTGCTGTGGCCCCTACCTCAGTTAGTGACTATACGTCCTGAGGAACATTGGGGCTGGGTAAGCCAAGAGGGGCTTGGTAATTGGGAAGGTGGCCAGAGTGAGGTGAGATAGGAGGAGACCTGGGGGTGGGCAGAGATGGCTTGAATTGTATGTATGGAAAAGTGAGGGGGGCCCCTCCCAGCAAATCTGCCCTATGCCCCCTAAGTCCCCTGTGGCATCCAACCTTCCTTCTCAGACCACTGGCATATCCACCACAAGCAGTCAAAGATCAGTCTCTGACCAGATTAGACTGTCTCATCATCCCATCTCCTTAAGTTCAGTCTTGAAGCCAGATGGGTTTTTTGCCCCCATCGTTCCCCTTGGAAGGCTATTCCAGAACATTACTCCTCTGATGGTTAGAAACCTGCATAAAACTTCAAGCCTAAAGTTCAATTAATCAAATCATAGGGCTGGAAGGGACCTCATGAGATCATCAAGTCCAACCCCTTGGGAATTGGGCCCAGGACCTTCTGTATGTTAAGCAGAGGTGCCAGCCACTACACTATTTGCATGTCTTCCTGATAGACAGCTTGTATTACTTTTTTCTTGTGTCCACATTGGTGCTGTAGTCAAATAATTCCACTCCTTCCCTGATATTTATCCTCCTGATGTATTTACAGAGAGCAACCATATCTCCCCTCAAACTGTTTTTGGTTAGGCTAAGCAAGCCAAGGTCCTTGAGCCTACTCTCATAAGGCAGCTTTTCCATCCTTATAGCCATTCTCTCTACCTGTTTCAATTTGAATTCATCTTTTTAAAACATGGGCAACCAGAACTGAACACATTATTCCAGGTGGGGTCTCACCAGTACCTTGTATAGCAGCACTAACAGTTCCCTGTCTCTACCTGAAATACTTCTATTGATTCTGAATTGCCCTGTAAAATAAAAGTCAGCTATTATTTTAAACTTCAAGCATTTTTAAAGCACAGTAGTGGGTAGAGGTACTATTCATCAGCATTTGTTTGAGCTCACACAATTTTTTTTTTTTTTTTTTTTGGACCAGCACAGCACAGCAAATACACAAAATAAAACTACAATAGCAAGTTCCAACATGGTAGCTGTGTTAATCCAGTTCAGCAAAATAAACATGGAGTCCTGCAGTATTTTTGAAGAGTAACGATTTTATTCAGTGCGTGAGTTTTCATGGGAAAAATCCCAATTCATCACATGGAAATGGCAGTCTGTCCGTGATCTTATACGCATGTAAGCTTTGTGATACGACGTGATCTGATTTTGTGCTTTTCTGAGTTTGTTTAATACGTACCTGTGAAAAAAAACAAAACAAAACCCTGAACTAAAGTGGAATTTGTAGACTTTCTTAGTATTAATTATTTATATCTATTTACTTTTTGTATTTATTCTTATTTAGTGGCTTAACATAATATGGCATGATAGAGGAATTGTACCGTGTCATTTTATTTTTTTCTATTTGTCTATAGTTATGGTCTTCCTTTTTTATGGTTTGAGCTGTGAAGACTGAAACCAATATCATGTTTTGTTTTCTTATTCTTTATTTTCATTTGACACACAGTAAGGCTGGCTTTGTTTACTATTAACACAGTTTCTATTTATCGTGCGCTTAAAGAATGGACAAGATTTTTTTAAACATAGTGCAGCACTTGATTTTTGATTTGCCATTCTTGGGAGTTTAATATGGGGCTAAATTGCTGATTCCTTTTTTTAAATAGTTGTGCCAAGTGCATTGACCAGTGCCAGAGGCAGATCAGAGGACATAGGGCCCCTGGGGCCTCCCACCAGTTCCCTCTTTGCCTGGAGACCCAGCCTCATCCCCCTGAGCAAGCCTGGGACCCCAGCACAGTGCACTAGCGCTGGGGTGGGGGAAAGGGTGCTGGGGCCAGATGCTAACCATGGCCTGGTTGGCTGACCCCAAGGGGAGATGGGGCTGACTGGTGCACATCGTAAAGCATTCATACTGCCCACACCAGTTGGCTCTGCTACCCCAGGGGGCCAGCCAACCAGCCAGGCTGTGGCCGGCCCAGGGGGTCGGGGGGAGAATATTGATGGACTGCTTTTGGCACTTTTAGAGCCAGGAGTATTTAGGGGTATGCACAATTTTAATTTTTGCCTTGAGCATTAATTATTTTTTTTAAAGCCAATTTCAGAGTTTGATTGCTGCATTCTAGTCTTCCTGAACTTTGAGGATGTTGTAGTCTATGCAATTCTTGTTTTATGCTTAAAGTTTTAAAGGTGTATTTTAAAATTTTGCTACTGAAGCATGGACGTTAGACTGTCAGTGTTTTTGGGCATCCCCAGCTGAGGAAGAAATGATTTACCAGTAGTTTAGCTGTAGCCCGAGCAGTATTCTTTCGAGTGGGAAACACCTGGATTCATATGATAAATGGATTAATAATAACTAGACAGTAAGGATGGCTTGTTTTACTGGTGGCTAACATAATCTCCTTCATTTGGAGGTGACTTCAGGGTTCTCTAAGCCTTTCATGGGCTAATGTGCCTTTTTTACAGGAAAGATTTGGGTTGTTTCCTATGCAAGCTAGGGAATTGTTTATACAGCATTCTACATTTCATTGTGCTTTAGGACACTATTGTACTGTTTTTATTCAACTTTGAGGGGGTTTTGTTACCAAAATGGCCTTTTTGATGAACTGCTAATATTAACATGTTATTGTTTTGGTGTAAAAATGTATACTTGTCTTTTTTTGGTTGGTTGGTTGGCTGGTTTCTTATTTTGGGTTTTTGTTTGTTTGTTTTGCTTCTTTCTGGCCATAAGCAAGCTACCTATGTACTCTTTAATTTTACTTTCTGAGTTTCTTTTGTTGCAATAGCTGTTGTATGTGTTCATTAGTTTTTTGCAAGGCTGCTCAGTTCATAATGGGTACAGATTTTGGGGGGGGTTCCTCAATAAGTGGCTGTTGGGGTAATTGGTGCCTGCCATATTAGACTTGTTTATGTTCCCTTTTTTGCCTCCTTTGGCTGCCTTATTTTTCATTTTATTTTTATTTACATGCATGGAGGAGGGAGCTGCCTGTCCTGATTAAGTGCAGATATCAGACTCTGACCCCATTGCTCTACATACTGGGACTCCCCGCTTGCCACAAACCAGGGATGGTGAGCAGGGAGCTTTGGATGCTGCCTGGCCTATGAACACTGGTGGCCAAGTATATGGATCCCAGTCTCACTGCCCACCTGGGCAGACAGCTCTATTGAGGAGAGGGTGCCTTGCCCAGACTCGCTACTTCTCTCTGCTCGATTCCAGGATGAAGATGTTACACTGGATCCTGAGAAGGAGGACTGCGCAAGTGGCCATGTCTCCAGAGGGAACCAGCTATCAAAAGCCCATAGAGAAGAGCAGGACCCCCATCTCAGTGGGCACAGTAGCGTCACCTGTCCAGCTCAGGAGATGGAGATGCCTGTCCTCTCTGAACAGACGTCCAGCACCTGCATCAGGGGCCAAGAAGCCACAAACACTGTCCAGGTTGACATGGAAGAGGCCCACCTTCTGGTGCGGCAAGAGGGACATGGAGCGGAAAGAGAGCTGGATCAGACATCTCTGCTGCTGCTTCTACCGGAAGGCCAGCCCCCAGGAGCCCAGCCCCACAGGCGAGCAAGAGGCAGCGCCCAGCCTACTTCCTCCAGACCACCCCACCTCGCCCGAGCAGGGCCATCACCACACAATCTCCAGCACCAGCAGCTCAGCCTGCTGTAGAGAAGATAGCAGCAGCTGCCTGGAGGCTCCCTGTAGCTGGGACTATGAATCCTCCTCCCCTACAGGTAAGCAGAGCCCCAGGCATGGGGAGGAGGAAGGGACAAGCCACACCTGCTGCCCCGCTGCTTTGTGGGGTCATCAGGGAATCCTAGCCAAAGGGTCCAGCCTGAGCCATGTCGCCCACTGATGCAGCAGGAGTCACGCAGCTGCCCCAGCAGCAGGACATGGGAGGCAGTGGAGGCTTAGGTCATCTGGGTCCCTCAATGAATGTATCTTGTTGGACCTCCTCAGCTAACACAGTGTCTTCTTTAGAGGGGAGGACAGCTAGTGCACTAAGCCTCTCTAGCATCACAGTGGAGAGTACTATGTCTGTACTTGTTTTATTTTGAAAAAGCTTTGTTCTCCATTTTCCCCAGTTAAGAAATATTTAAGTGTGTCAATTTAAAATTCTCACAAGTGGGATCAAATGGCAGAATCAATGGCCACACTGTGTCATTGGCAGTCACTGAAAATTAGACCTTTGGAAAAAATAGGGATGTTTGAAGTGTCATTTAAGTAATATTTCAGGTGTATAACAGCATCATTTATCCTCAGCAGGTAAAGATTCCAGGGGAATTATCTCACAGCATGGACCTTCCAAAGCTAGGCTGGGCTGGGAGCATGTGGGGGGAATTATCATATCAGTGGGCTTGGGTGGGGAAGCTGCTTTTGTGCTGTGTCTAGTGCAGTCCCAAGGAGCTTGCTCCCAACTTTTCAACTTGTCATAGAATCCTAGGGTTGGAAGGGACCTCACAGGTCATCTAGTCCAACCCCCTGCCAGAGGCAAGACCACTCCCACTAAACCATCCCAGTCATGGTTTTGTCCAGCCGGGCCTTAAACACCTCCAAAGATGGAGATTTCATCACCTCCCTCTGCAGCTCATTCCAAGGCTTCACCACTCTCCTAGTAAAAAAGATTTTTCTAATATCCAGCCTCGACCTCCCTAATCGCAACTTGAGACCATTGCTCCTCGTTCTGTCCTCTGTTATTACCGAGAACAGTCGAGCTCCATCTTCCTTAGAGCATCCCTTCAAGTAGTTGAAGGTTGCTATCAAATCCCCCCTCAATCTTCTCTTCTGCAGACTAAATAAGCCTAATGCTCTCAGTCTTTCCTCATAGGCCTTGTGCTCCAGCCCTTTTATCATTTTGGTTGCCCTCCTCTGAACTTTCTCTAGCATGTCCCTGTCCTTTTTGTAGTGGGGAGCCCAAAACTGAACACAGTATTCTAGATGTGGCCTCACCAGTGCAGAATAGAGGGGAATGATCACATCCCTTGATCTGCAGGTAATACTTCTTTTGATGCAGCCCAGTATGCCATTGGCCTTTTTGGCCGCAAGAGCACACTGCTGACTCATATCTAGCTTCCCATCCACCATGACCCCCAGGTCCTTTTCTACACTGCTGCTGCTTAGCTGAATGTTTCCCAGCCTGTAGCAGTGCATGGGGTTTTTCCGTCCCAAGTACAGGATTTTACACTTGTCCTTATTGAAGCTCATAAGATTTCTATTGGCCCACTGTTCCAATTTATCTAAGTCTCCCTGAATCCTGTCCTTGCCCTCCAATGTGTCTACTGTTCCCCCCAGCTTGGTGTCATCCACAAACTTACTGAGGGTGCAGTCTATTCTATCATCGAGATCATTGATGAAAATGTTGAACAGAACCGGCCCCAGGACCGACCCTTGGGGCACACCACTCGTGACTGGCTCCCAGCTAGACATGGAAGCATTGATTCCTACACGCTGAAACCGCTGATCTAGCCAGTTTTCTATCCACCTTATAGTCCACCTATCCAACCCATACCTCCTTAATTTGCCAATGAGAATGCTGTGGGAAACTGTATCAAAAGCCTTGCTAAAATCAAGGTATAGCACATCAACGGTGCTTCCTGCATCCAGAAGATCAGTCATCTGATCATAGAAGGAAATGAGATTGGTCAGGCATGATTTACCCTTGGTAAATCCATGCTGACTGTTCCTGATCACTCTATTTTCCTCTAAGTGTTTGAGGATGGATTCTTTGAGAATCTGCTCCATAATTTTTCCAGGGATTGAGGTGAGGCTGACAGCTCTGTAATTCCCTGGATCCTCCTTTTTCCCTTTCTTGAAAATAGGCACTACATTTGCTTTTTTCCAATCCTCTGGCACCTCCCCCGTTCTCCATGAGTTTTGAAAGATAATGGCCAGTGGTGCTGCTAGCTCATCAGCTAATTCCCTTAGCACTCTTGGATGCAGTTTGTCCGGCCCCATGGACTTGTGCACATCCAGCTTCTT
>ML682217.1:274663-310383 GCA_007922195.1 Podocnemis expansa | reverse complement strand
GACCCAGGAAGGCGCACTTGGGAATTCCTCCCTGTGAGGTACTTGCAATCCTGTTTATTCCTCTCTCAGGAAAGTGACTGGACCCCAGCTGCAATATGAGCTGGAACTGGAACAGGGTTCCCTCTAGTAGCTGCCTGTGCAGTCTAAGGCACATGCACACAAACCTCTTGCCCTACCAGGAACAGAACCAGAACTTACTTGAAAAGTAAAATCTTTAATCAAAAAGAACAGATAATAAACACAGAGAGTTGCTTCTCTGGGAGTTAACTTAGGTAGTTACAGGGTAGTGGGGTGGAGGAGGATTACATGTGCTTAGCACAGAGAAATCCAAAAAACAAGCCAAAAACAAAGAAAATACCCTGACCGCGTCTAAGTAAACATTCCCTGTTCTACCCACGCCTGGTCAGTACCAAACTTAGCTTCTCTCTGGTAAGGATGTTGCTGGATTCTTCCTCTGGCCTCCTCCTGATCCTTCCAGGAGCTCTGCTGCATCCAAACAGGCCCAGGCCAGGCTGCTGTTCTCATTCAAAAACCTGTGCTTTGTTCCTATTGGCTGTCCTGGGACTCACTGACCAGAGTGTTAACCCCTTCCTCCCCAAGGGTTATTACACTCCCCACCACTTTCCTCAGTTGCCCCACCTGCCCCTTTGGTCACTCAGAGACCTGCATCCTGCTCACTTTTCCCTTCCCTTCCTATTGTAGTGATATGCTTGTAGAAGGTTGTGAATTTAGAGACTCCCTAGCATGGGCCATTGTTGTGTAAATTGGGAGATGTGCCCCAGAGAAGATTTAACATGGCTGCTCCCAGGTACACACCTGGATACCTGTCTGTATGATTAAAGTTCTATTCCTTACTCATTCTGTAGTATTATCTTTAATGAACCCTCAAGGTCATTACATGGTGTCAGAAGATGGGGAATAAGTTTGGAAACTAAAAAGACTTGGAGGAAAATTCCTGCATTTGTACCTGAAAACAGCAAAACATCAGGGATCTCTGAAAACAAAGAAAGCCTTCAGCAAGTAAGTGTAAGCTCTAACAATGGATGTTTTACAGGCTCCTTCACCTCTCCAAATGTCTGGTAATGTTGCAGAAAACTGGCTAAAGTTTAAGCAGCGATTTCTGTTGTATTTGTCTGCCATTGGAGCACAGAACAAAGATGAAAACCAGAAGTCATCTATATTTTTTGCATGTTGTTGGGGAGGAGGCACTAGATGTGTATTATAACTTTGAATTTCAAGATGGTGAAAGCACGAATTTAAACACTATACTGACTAAGTTTGAAGAATATTGCTTGCCAAAAATGAATGTGACTTTTGAGAGGCATAGATTTTTTTACATGCATGCAAAAACCGTATAATACCATAGACCACTATGTTACAGAATTAAGGAAACTCAGTAAAAGCTGTAACTTTGGTGGCTTGGCAGAGTCTCTGATCAAAGATAGGCTCATTTGTGGCATTACAAACAATAGATTAAGAGAGAGACTGCTCAGAGAGGGAGAGATCTCTTTGAATGAAACCCTTCAAATATGTAGGGCCCCTGAAATGGTAAAAACACAAGTAAAAGAGCTGAATTCACCAGAAGGGACAGTGCATGCCCTTAGACAAACAGCGTGTAGCCCGAGTGGTTCAAATCACAATGTGGAACCAAACTCTGCTATTAGGAAGACTGAGTCCAGACGGTCTTGTGGCAAGTGTGGATCATGGCATGGTCCCAAACAGTGTTTTGCCTATGGGAAACTCTGTCATAACTGTGAGAAACTTAATCATTTTGCAAAGTGCTGCAGATCCCAAAGGCACAAAAATCAAGTGCATTTAGTTACTGACAGTGAGACTGAAGAGTGCTTTGTAGATGTACTGGGGTCAAGCAAACCTAGTGAGAGGGACTGGATACTGCCTCTGTCAGTGAATGGAACAATCATTCCACTGAAACTAGACACAGGAGCTCAGGTTAATATTCTGTCTACATGAGATTATGAGAGACTGAGAATAAGACCAAAGCTGGGACCAACAAAGATAAAAGTAACTGGGTATTCTGGAACAAATATACCTGTGCAGGGACTCTGCTTTGCTAGTGTTAACCATAAGAACACCATGTACAGGCTGCCTTTCATTGTAGTGCCACAGGAGGTGACACCAATTTTGGGCTTGGCTGCCTGTGAGAAACTGAATCTGGTAAAAAGGGTGCTCTCACTACAAGATAGGCCTGCATCTGGCTATGACGCACTCCTTGAAGAATATCAGGACCTGTTTCAGGGATTGGGTTGCTTGCAAGGTGAACATACAATCCGCATAAAGAAGCAGATCTCTCCAGTCATTCATCCATGTAGAAAAGTGCCATTTGCACTCCATGATAAACTCAAGGCTGAGCTTGAAAGGATGGAAGCAATGCAAGTAATACAAAAAATAGAGGAGCCAACAGAATGGGTGAGTTCCCTAGTTATAGTGCAAAAAAGTAATGGCCAGCTACGCATATGCTTAGATCCCAGAGACGTCAACAGAGCTATACAAAGAGAACATTTCAAACTACCAACTAGAGAAGAGATTATGGCTCAGTTTGCAAATGCTCAATACTTCAGTAAATTGGATGCATCCCCTGGATTTTGGCAGCTAAAATTAACAGAGGAAAGCTCGAAATTATGCACATTTAATACTCCTTTTGGAAGATATAGATTTTTACGCTTAACCTTCGGCATAGCTTCAGCACCAGAGGTATATCACAAAACTGTACACATGCTTTACGAACATATTAGCAGTGTGGACACCTCCATGGATGACATCATTATCTGGGGCTCTACAGAAGAGGAGCATGATCGTCGGCTTCGGCAAGTGTTAGATGCAACTAGAGCCGCAAACCTCAAACTAAATAAGAACAAATGTGTGTTAGGAGTTAGAGAACTGACTTTTATAGGGGACATTGTTTCTCATGAAGGTGTAAAACCAGATAAGAGGAAGATTTCAGCCATTGAAATGATGCCATGTCCCCAGTCAAAGAAAGATGTCCAGCGGTTCCTGGGAATGGTTAACTATCTTGGAAAATTCATACCCAATCTTTCTTCTAAGGCGGCACCATTGAGACAACTCCTACAGGACAAAAATGAATGGTGCTGGGATGCTGCACAGGAGGAATCATGGAGAAGTTTAAAACAAGACTTGATACAGGAACCAGTATTGAAATTTTTTGCTCCAGAGAAGCCCATTAAAATTTCAGCAGATGCATCACAGTCTGGGTTGGGTGCCGTGATTTTACAAAAACATGAAGATTGCTGGCAACCTGTGGCATATGCATCCAAATCACTGACTGATGCAGAGACTAGATATGCACAGATTGAGAAGGAGCTTTTAGGAATCTTGTTCGCCTGTGAGAATATTTATGGACAGAGAGTGGAAGTTGAAACAGATCACAAGCCCTTGATTGCATTATTTAACAAACCACTAAATGACTATACCTTAAGGATTCAAAGAATGATGATGAAATTGCAGAAATACAATTTACTGGTGACCTACACACCTGGCAAATTTATGTTCACTGCAGATACACTTTCCAGAGCAGTTCCACCCATGGTACCTGAGAAGACACTGGAAACAGAAGTGCAAGCCTATGTAGATATGATTGTGAGCATAAATCCCATAACTAACAGAAGACTGCAACGCATAAGAGAAGAGACTGAGAAAGATGAATCGTTGGGACTCCTCAAAGAGGTGATAATTAAAGGATGGCCTGAAATAATAAGCAGTTGCTCTAAGTATAAGAGACCATTGGAACTGCAGGCATGAACTGACTGTGGTAGATGGGATGATTTTCAAAGGTGGTAAGGTTGTAATACCACGGAGCCTCTGAAAAGAAATGTTACAGAAGATTCATGAAGGTCACTTAGGAATTGAGAAGTGCAAAGAACAAGCACGAGAGGTCATGTATTGGCCGCGGATCAATCACGACATTACCAGTGTGGTAAAAAACTGCTTTTCATGCTTGAAATACAGGCCATGCCAACAGGCAGAGACACCATCCTGTTCCACAGAAACCTTATGAGAAGGTAGGTGCGGATTTATTTACCTGGTGTTCCAAGGATTACTTAATAGTCACTGATTATTACTCTTTATATCCAGAAATTTTCACACTGAACAGTACTAATAGTAATTCAGTGATCACTGGCATGAAAGGAATTTTCTCCAGACATGGAATTCCTCACGAGGTCTTCAGCGACAATGGGCCACAATTTTCAAGTGCAGCAGTTTGCCTTAGATTGGGATTTTCATCATGAAACCTCCAGTCCCACTTATCCCCAATCAAACGGACTGGTGGAAAGGTCTATACAGACAATAAAGAACCTGATTAAAAAGACTTTTGAAAGTGGAGGTGATCTGTATACAGCACTGCTGGTCTACCGAAGTACACCCCTTGAGAATGGCTTTTCTCCAGCTCAGCTGTTAATGGGAAGAAGGATCAGATCTAACTTACCTATTACTGATAAATTGCTGCAATCTAAGAACAAAGCTAACATTCGCATGTTGAAAGAAAACCAGAAGTGGAAGCAGAAATATTATTTTGATAAAAGGGCTCATGATCTTCCATCCCTTAACCCAGGTGATAGAGTGTGCCTGAGGAATCACTCTTCTAATACCTGGGGACAAAGAGGTACTATTAAAAAACAGCTGCATCCACGGTCTTACGTGGTCCACACAGATCAAGGGGACACATTTCGACGTAATTGACGGGATCTACGACTTATTCCAGAAGGTTCCAGCACTGTGGAAGCTGAGGTAGATTCTGGCATGCTTCCCCTGACAGATCCGATATCTTCAACACTTGGTAATGAAACCATCAGGGAACAAGAGAATTTGGACCTGAACGAAGGACCAGTACTGAGAAGATCTAATCGAGTCATCAAACGTCCAGAAAGACTCATAGAGACTTGCTAGGATATGTAAGGGAAGTGGGTGGTAAAGACTCACTTGAGAGTGATGTGCTAGTAACCTCTCCTCTCTAGGTAGTTCAGATTGTGGGTTTATGGACTGTCCTTCTGCATGTGTGGTGTGTGGTGTGTTTTTTTTTTTTTTTTTTTTTAAGATAGCTGTTGTGTTGTTAGATGTTAGTGCATGTATTATTAGCTAGCTTTTATATGTATCTAACGGTTTACTTCTTTTCCTTTAGGGGGGAAGATGTAGTGATATGCTTGTAGAAGGTTGTGAATTTAGAGACTCCCTAGCATGGGCCATTGTTGTGTAAATTGGGAGATGTGCCCCAGAGTAGATTTAACATGGCTGCTCCCAGGTACACACCTGGATACCTGTCTGTATGATTAAAGTTCTATTCCTTACTCATTCAGTAGTATCATTACACCTATCACACCCAGCCTGGCTTTGCCAGCTGACCCTGACCTTGCAAGGACACCCTACCCTAGCTGCCTGCACGTGTTTCAGTGACTCCGCCTCCCATGGGCCAGCAGCGTGTTGTGAAGGGGAGTGGGAAACACAGGTAGCAGCATTAGGTGATGGGGTTGAGCACAAAGTGATGCGTGGGATAGGATGGGGGCTGGAGCCAAAGGGAAGCTCCCTCCACTCAGCTGAGAAACAGGTAGCACCTCCACTGACTCCTTTAGCAGGGGTCTGCAACCTGCACCTCCAGAGTGGTATGCAACTCTTTGATTGCCCCTTTGCAGCTTCAGGCTCTAGGCCTGCTGCCGATGAACCCTGCAGGTGGCCAGTGTTGGGCTCTGGGCTCCCCTGGCCACTAAGGGACCCTGCAAAAGGGACCTTGGCCCAGTGCCTCCCCCCCAACCTGGAGGCTACACCTGTTGTAGCTCTCAAAACACTTGGTTATTGAAAGGACTTTTTTTTTTTTTTTAAAAAGGCTCTTATCTTTCAGGTTGCCAACCTTTCCCTTACTCTGTGCTTGAGAGCTGGCTTGTGCTGTGTTTGTGCTACTGAGATTTTGGGGCACTGGCCTGGCAAGTTAATCTTTAGTCTTGCACTACTGGAGAGTTGAAGGGCAGGTGAGTCACAGGAGGGAGTGGGGGTTGCAGAATCAGCAGATTGGGGCAAGGGGCTGGGGGCAGGAGCTGGTGCTAGCAGGTCAGTGAGTTAGTGGGTCAGGGGAGTAGGCCAGGGTTCAAAGCCACCAGGTAGGCAAGTTAGGGTAGGGTCAGGGAGTCATGGGATTTACATGGATGACTATATTACAGAGCTCAAATGGAGCAAATTATTTTTTGCTTATGCTTGGGAGCTGAGTGACTCATGAAATTATTTTATTTTTCTGAATATTTTTTTCTTCCTCTCTTTTTGTTCCCATTTTGCTGATTCCATGCTAATAATGAAAATACTGTCCTGGGTGCAGACAGCGAGTGTCTCCTTCATTACAGAACCGAGGACTCATACACATTTCCCAGTCATTCTAGAGACTAAAATGTGAATTATTTAAAATGTGTCTTACTGCACAGGGCTTATTTGCCCTGTTTGTACATTCCACAAACTCACTCACTATTTATAGGAAGCCACTGGCGATTTCTTCCTGTCAAGAGTCCACACCTCCCAACCCATTGGGGGGACACCCCCTGCTGGAATGACGGGGGGAGGGTAGATCTGTAAAGTCAGGGGCCCTGGCCTCCAGGCAAGGCGGGGAAATAGAGTTGGTATTCACACTCCAGGCAGTTGACAGAAGAAGAAGAGGCTCCCAAGAAAAGGGCAAAGAAGAGGAATGCAAGCCCACCCGACACTACTGTGTCCCAGCCCAGGGCCCCATCAGTGACTGTGGCCAGTCACTGGGGTAGTGGGTCTCCTGCTGCAATGCACTGACCTCTGTAGGAGCCAATCTCCGGTTGAACTGGGTTCAGCTTTCCCTGGCCACTTCCTCCCACCCAGAGCCCAGGTACCTGTCTGCGAGGGGCTTCTCTGGGTGTGGCGTGTATATTGCCTGGGGAATCCCTACGAGTCCCTTGCTGTCCACAGGTGGTAGGTCTGGGTGGGCCTCAGGTTCCTCTGCTGAAGGCAGCTCCTCTGGGCCACAGGGTCCCCCTGCACCTGGGGGCTCCTCAGGGGCACAGGGATCCTCAGCTGAAGGGAGCTCCTCTAAGTCGCATGGCCCTTCTGCAGCCTGTGGTCTCACCGTATCCCAGGGCCCAAGTAGGTCCTCATAGTCTTTGGTTCTCCCTGGATCCCCTGGAAGGGGCAGCCCATCAAGACCATGGGACTGGCTAGCAATGTTCCCCCTAAGAGCTTGAGGCAGCTGAGCAACTCATGTTGTTCGCTATACCCCCCCCCCCCCCCGCACAGGCCCAGTCCTGCCAGCTCCGAGGGCCCAATCGTGCCCTCCACGGGCCCAATCCTGCCGGCCCCCCTGCCAGTCTGATCCACTCCTCCCACCCTAACCCACTGCCCTGGTCAGCCCCCAGCGGGCCCCATCCCTCCTTGCAGTCTTACCCAGCCACTGGAGCTGTGTGGCCAAGCCAAAGCTCCTGGGGCCAGAGAAGCACTAACAGTGCATGCTCAGACATAGTGGGCATGCTCCGTTAGAGCTTCTATGGGCAGGAATTTTAATAACTCCCAGCTCCAGAGGAGCTCTCAGCCGGGACTCTGGTTGCCAGCCCTGCGCAGCCAGCAGTGTTCCCTGTGCTGGGCAGCTGTGGTGGGCTGCATAGCCACACACTCATGCAGCTCACAGGAAATGTTGCTGGCTAGGATAGTTACCCCAGTCTACAGTCCAGGGCATTTCTTCCCAGTCTTTAGGTCCAGGCAAACTGGGTGGGTCCTCTGGCTCCCTGGCCAGGTAGAGAGGGGTCCCTCTGGCCAGAGAGCCACAGTATCACTTAGCACAGGGAGCATCCTTCCTCCAGGGCAGCTCCACCACAACTGAGCTGCTGGGCCGGCTTGTTATATTTCCCCTTCCTGTCCTAGCCATGCCCCTCTGCTTCTGGGGCTGCAGGCTTGTAATGCCTGGGTCTGGCCAGAAAGTGTTCAGGCCCTTCCTCAAGCCCAGGCTCTGAGGAAGGCCAGAGTCCCTTGTTACACTTCCTAAAATCTCTAACAAAGTGCATCTTTAAAACTGTACAGTAGATATTTCTTAGTAGCTTAGATTTTGCCTTTTTATTGTCCTGATCGTTTTCTTTTTCTTTTTTTTTAAGCTGGGTTTAATTTATTAAACTGAGCAAGGTACACAGTACCCACTGAGACCAAATAATATTTTGGAGGCTAAGACAAGATGACCGTAGAACTGGAAGGGAACATGAAAGGTGACTGAGTCCAATCCTCTGCATTCGTGCCAGGATCAAGTACCATCTAGGGTGGTGGTTTTCAAACTTTATTTCTCAGGACCCATTTGAAAAAAAAATCATTTATGCCTACGACCCAACAATTACATCTTAAAGCAATGCATTTCATTCTTTTGGAGGCTGCAGCAGGGACTGCTACAACCCAGTCCCTGAGGGTCTGTGAGCCACTGCTGGGTCCCAAACCTAACCTTGAAAACCACTGATCTGGGGATGTGTGTGCAGAGGGCAGTGCGTGAGGCTGGGATTGAGGGTAGGGGGTGAAGGGGGCAGCATAGGAAGCCAGAATGCGGCTAGGGGTCCGGAGGGAGTAGTGTTTGATGGCAGATTCAGTGCAACGGGGTAGTGTATGAGGCCAGGATCAGGGCCAAGGGACAGTGGAGGAAGAGTGTGAGGCTAGGATCAAGGTCAAGGAGGGGCTGAGGGGCAGCAGGTGCAGCATGAGGCCAGGCTTGGGGACAGTATTTTTGTGACGAAATAACCATATTTTTATGGAGTGAAAACCAGAGCATATGGTACTGAGAAGTTGTTGCAAATGCCTGCCTGAGCTGGGGCCCACATATGAATGAAGGGGGCCTGGACAATATGGGAAGGGGGGGCAGAGATTAGGAGGGTTTCAGGGCCCATCAAATTTTACTTCAACCACTGGGTGCTTCTGTGTTGCTTCACTGTGCAGACCACCCACCAGCCAGTCATGTAGAACTTCATTTAACATCTCTTTGAAATCAGTGTTCTGCCAGCTCCTTCAGAACTGCTAAAAATGGCACATCTGATTCACCTTCACTTTGATTCCCTTGGTGGAACCTATCTCTCTGCTATTACCAGTGGTTTAAGGAGAGGATGTGCTCTCAGAACTTCCCCTAGGTCAAAGTAAGATCTTGTCTCTAGCTTCTCTGGATAAACCAAATTATACAGCAAATTATAGGTTTTAGTTCCTATAACTGTTAGGAAGACTGGCACTTTCTTTTAATCAATTACATCATTTTCTACCACAAACTTCTGAACTGCGAGGTTTCATCAAGGGATCTTGGTGGCCAATAAGTGAGGCCATGGTGCCCTTTTGTGGTTTGTGTATCTCCCATCTGCTGCCTTCTTTGCTCTCAGCTGCACCACCAACAAGCAGCCCAGCCCCCATACAGCAAGCAGATCAGGTTTTCAGCTTGCACAGGCATGCAAACAGTAAAGAAAAAGTTTGTTTCTTACATTAACTTCTGGGTGGTTTTTTTGTTTCCAGGATATCTAACTTCATCCCCAGTCTGGTCACCAGTATTATGTAAGGGCTTGATGTCCAAAGATGTTAAAAACAGATACACGAGAGGCGCTCAAACAGGATATGTCTCACTATGAGCTAAAGTCAACTTAAGGAGGGCTAAGGCGACTTAAGCAAAGTTCTGGCCACATTTGGAGTTCATTAAGTCAACTTAAGGGCTTCCTTAAGTCGACTTAATAATTCTCACTTTTTAAGCCGACTTAAGCATTAAGTTGATTTTATTAAGTCGACATAATGCAATGTGGCCAGCTAAGTCAACTTAAGAAGCCCTATATAATAATATGTGCCTGCTTAAGTCGACTTAGTAAAGCTGACTTAAGCAAATACATTGTTATTAGGACACTTTCTCAAGTTGACTTAACAAACTTCGTAAAGTCGACTTAAGAGAAGCGTGGACTCACTAAGTCAACTTAATAAAGTCGACTTTAAATAGACTTTATTAAGTCAACTTAGCTTTTGTAGTGAAGACAAAGCCACAGTGTGTGCCTTTATTAGAGTAGCCTAACAAGTTTTACCAACATCTAAAGCAACTCCCTCATCTGTTACTATGGCAACTCCATTCACACTAATAAAACAAGGAGTCCTGTGGCACCTAAAGACTAACCAACTTGTTTATTACATGAGCTTTCATGGGAGAAAAATCCCACTTCATCAGATGCTTGAAGTTTCTGACAAGTGGGATTTTCTCCCATGAAAGCTCATGCAATAAATAAATCTATTAGTCTTTAAGTGCCACAGGACTTCTTGTTTGTTTTACTGAACTAGACTAACATGGCTGCCCCTTTGAAATTCACACTAATATAACACAAAACATCACAGTGAGGCAGTATGGAGCTGGCAAAGACTGACATAGAATTGAGTACCCTTTCTGGACAATTTTGGCATTCAGCCCCAAAGTTTGACTTGCAGTCCATGCATCCACAAAAAAAAGGAAAGGCTAGTGTCACAGGGAGGAAAGAAGGCATGAAGAGCCTCAGTAATTAGACCAGGATTCATAACCACAGAATCAAAACTGCAGACTCCAGCCTGAAGAGTGTATTTTGTTACTCTACAGGAAGGAGAATCTCTCTTCTTCTGAGCATAGTAAGAACCCGCCTGCTTTTACCATGGCTTTATCTGTACTGCAATGTAGTGTGTGATTAGCTGGCTGATTAGGGAAGGTATTTATTGGAAACCACTACTCATATTCACCTCTCCTTCCTGTGCCATGATTATATTTTCACTTCTATATCCAGGAAACTGGTTTGTGGGGGACACTAAAATATCAGCTGTTTCCTGAGGTGTTATTGTTCGTCCTCTGAGAACCGAGATGGGCTCGCTCTTTCTTCATCTGCAACAGTGATCCTGCAACAGAAATTCTGTCCACAGTGGCACCCAGGCAACCCTGTGCGATCTCCACATTTCCCCTCTGTTATACTAGCACCACTCCCACTGACTTCAAGTGTCATCGAGGGAAGGGTTTTGCCCTGCAACTGGAGCTTAGGTCTAGATCAGCCAAGGAAATGGGGCTAAGAAACCTCAGAACTTCCTCAGTATTATGCCATCAGGACAGGATCTCTTCCCTGCCTGCACAACTGAACAGGCTCATGCAATGCAAAGATTTTCACAGATCACAGGCACCAGGGCTGTTCCCAGCAAGACCTTATGACTCTAGTCATTTCTGAGGTCCTGCCAACCCGTCCTCAGCACTGATGTCAGGGGATGGATCCGAATGTGTTTTAAGGTTGAGATGATCATGCAGTCTGATCCCAAAAGGGGAGAAAGCATAAACCTTAGTAACCAAGAAAGAGGCCACAAACAGCTGATCAGCATCATGACAATTTATTTATAACATTAATTATATGGTGCTGTGGGGTCTTCACCATTGTAATCACACCACTTCGCCTGCGGGAATTGCTGCATGCAGAGAGGATTCAGCAGGGCCCAGAACATACTCCATCACTCATGCATTTCCCTTCTCAATCTCAGCTATGATGGGGAAAAGACAGAGTGTGAGTAGGTCACAAAGGAATCAGTGACTTGCCAAGAGAAATCAGTCCTTCCTCTGGGTCGCCTCCTTCTGAGTCTGGGGATCAGAGAGATACTGCTCTACACAGGACATGGCTTCTCTGCCCCAATGGCCAAAACCTCCTAGAACATTCAGGAGTTTGGCGATGACCCATTTTCTAGCAAAATGGAGTCACCTAGCCCTGGAAGATGTTTTTATATTAATCTGTTGTGTTTTGCAGCCTGTATAAAAATAAACCTGTTGAGAGGAGGGATTCCAAGTATTGGTTTTGGAAGGACCTGCTCTTGCTCCATGCCAGGGAGAGGTGCAGAAAGAAGCATACACTTGTTTAACCAAGGGGGAAGACATAGCCTCAGGACTAACCAGTCTGCTACCTCAGACTCCAGGCTTGAATCTGGAACTTGACAGTGCAGGGCAGCAGGCAACCTTTCTCCGATCAGC
This sequence comes from Podocnemis expansa, assembly GCA_007922195.1. Classification (NCBI taxonomy): domain Eukaryota; kingdom Metazoa; phylum Chordata; order Testudines; family Podocnemididae; genus Podocnemis; species Podocnemis expansa. The sequence goes on along the minus strand of ML682217.1, from coordinate 298,400 downwards.
ACCAAAGTATGGTGGCTGATCAGCCGAAGACATGGAGCAAACGAGAACAGTAAATTTTATGACCCAGAACAGACTGAGGCGGCTCAGGTTGGGATTCAGGTCAGCTCTTCTAACTGAGCAGCTCTGGGCAGTCTGAAAACCAGTCTTCTCGTCATACACTACCTGTGCTGCAGGGGGCGTTGTATTCTTCAACAGCAAATTCATCTGTAGGACACAAGGAAAGACACATGAGCTGGGCTGTGATACTCAACCAGGATTCCTCACATGTGGCATCCAGACAGGTGCATCCACCTGGCCCTGTGGTAGAGTGCTGGTACCACACGAGGAAGTCTGGGCAGACATCTCAGGCAGGAAGGCAGGGAGCCCTGTCCCCAGGAGCAATAGGGGAACTTCAGCTGGGCCCCATAGGAGGAAAGCAGAGGTTACCCCAAGCCTACAGCAAATGAGGCATCTCCAGGGGGTCTGTGCCAGGCATCTTATGGCCATTTGCACACATGATCTGACACACAACAGCTGAGATTGCCATTGGGCTCTGGTTTTGTCATCCTGATTTTCTAGCAGGGAGGTAGAGGAGTGAATATGCCCCTTGCCCCGAAGTTAAGACACAGATCTGGGCTCTCATGGTGGAATCTGAACCCAGGACCCTCCCACATCTCTCAGATTCTAGCCCACTGGGCCAGTACCTTCCCTCTACAGTGCAAGAGGGGTGTGGGGCCTCAGGCGCTCCTTTGGTGTGAGCATGAGGCAAGTGGCAGATGATCACTAGTGTATAAGCCCTGTGTTCCCCACATTCTCATCTGGGAGCTGGGAGATGCTCAGTCCCTATTCCAGCAGGTTCACTGTGGCTCTGACTGGCCACTCCCCTCCCTGTGACAGGCCCACAGGGGCTAATGTCCCCTAGTCCTGCCTTCATACATACCTGTCTCGTAGTAGTCGTAGACTTTCACAAGAGCTGGCTTCAGGCTCTTCACAAAGAAGTTCTGCTCCACCACAAAGGAGAAGCTCTGAGTCATGTTGCTCACCTAGCAAAGGAAACAGAGGAGGCTCACAAGGCTCTGGCTCACCTCATCCTCTCCTTCCCCATCTCCCCACCCAGCATCCCCTATATTGCTCCTCAGGAGGGGCGTCACTGCCCTGGGGAATGACCCGGGGCATGGGCCGAGGCCCCACCCCAAGCCTGGGACAGGGCCAGGAGCAGCGGCCACGGCCATGGGTGGCTGGGCCCCAGATCTCTGGCCCGATCTGGCCAGGGACTGGAAGAGGCGGGGCCCCACCAGGACCTGGGGCACTGGCACCGGCATTCAGGGCATGTGTCCTGTGTGCCAGGTGCCAGCAACACTCCTGCTCCTCAGTCATGGTCCTGCTGGCCGCCTTGGCTGAAGGGACTGCAAGGATTCAGGTCCTGAGGAAAAAGGAAGAAACTTTGCCCTTCACCCCCTCGTGGACACAAGCTGCTCTCCCAGGATCCTATAGGTTGGGGAAACCACAAGGCCCTACCTCTATTTTCAGGGAACAGGAAATGCTGCACAGAAATGCTGGGAAGCACCAGCAGCTGGGGGGGGGGGGGAGGTACATGAATTTGTTTTTCCTAGGCTTGGCTTGAAAGAACCCCTCTCCTCAGTGCCTTTATTGTGGGTACATCAGGGGTTGACTCTCCCTGCCTCATCCCAGACCGGGGTGGCCACTCACCTGCTCCATGTACAGCAGCACATGGTTGGTTTTCACTTCGGTGTGGTGGATCTGGTGATGTCCTTCCAGCTGCCAGGGGATCAAGAAGAGAAGCAGGATGTTAATAAGCCCCTTCGAACCACCCCAGAGCCCTAAGAAACAGGATGGTTTCATGAATTGATAGATTCCAAGGCCAGAGGGAACCGAAACTGCAAGCCTGGAATTTGCACACCCCCTGCCAGGTGGCCCTTTTGGCCTGACTGGAGCTGCCTTCTGCCCCACACCACAAAATACAGAAATCAAACTATGCCTTTGTATGTAACACAAACCACAGAACTTCTCCAAGAGCATTCCCACAGCAGCTCTTTCAGATAAATATCAGATCTCTATTTAAGAATGGTTTGTCATGGAGAATACACCAGGACCTCTTCCCCCTGGTGCTGGAGGGAAGGGCTGGAGCATGTCTTCCACCCCCACCATGAACTGGTGGACTGAAGTGTAAAGTGCACCTCAGGAGCTGGGCACCAATCAAAGACAGCAGGAGTTCCAATATAGCCAACCCCTGTCAGACAGACCATATACTTCTCTAGCTCTTAAACTAAAAGTGTCTGCAACGTCAGGGGTCACTGCACAAAGTCTCCATAACCCAGCCTGGAATCAGACATGGAAGGACAGGCTGTCTACATGCAGATCTTGCAGGCTGGGAAACTGCAAGTGAAGAGCTCATCTGAACTGGCACACGCAACACAAGTGGAGTAGGGGCTGTCACACCCTTGAGGACTCCAGGAGGAAAGAAAAGATGCGATCAGAAAAAACAGAGGGACCTAATGCTGGAGATGAGGGGTTACAGATTGGTGCTCACTTATGGTCTGTAATCCTTCAGGTGAGGCTGAAGGCAAGGGGCCCTGTTGGACTGTGGCCTATACACAGAACAGGCTGTTACCTTCCTCACTGATGTCTTCACAGGGATGAATCCTGACAGCATCTTAACATCAACAATGACCATGTTGGAGACGGGGCGTTTCCCTGTATAGCTGGGGGAGATCAAGCAGGAACAGAAACAAGGCTTAATGCATCCCAGCACTGAGCTGATGCACCTCAGTCCAGTGCTGGAGACCCCTGACCCGCAGCATCTCCCATCCCACTTGCCTCCTGCTAGTCAATCTGCAAATTCCTGAGTGAGTCATCACCAGTTCTTGGGCTGCTCTGGAAGGCTCAGCCCTCTGCTGGGAGTTACCTCATGTTTATGGCAATTCTGAAGGTCTTGTGGGCTTTGGGCCTGTCACACGTCTTGGGGACCGTGTGCACGTGCAGTGCAAATGGTGCCTCATCTGGCTTGGGGAGCACGTTGTACCGCAGGTTGGTCTAGAAGGGAACACACAGTTGAAAGTGTGTCTCTGTATCTGGGTCCATCCATCTCCTCTCTGCTCTTCTCTATCTTCTTTCCTCTGCTCATTTTCATTCCCTTTCTTTACTTCTTCTTTCTCTCTCCCCATTCTCCAAGGGTATGTCCACACAGGGCTTTTATTTCAAAACAACACTGGTTGTTTTGAAATAAGTCCCTATGTCCACACGACTTTTTCTTGTTTCAAAAGGAGGGAGCTCCTCTTTTCGAAACAAGAGCCCTCCCTTCAAAACAGCTTAAACCACTTTGCTTTCGAAAGGAGGGTTATTTCAAAACCAGTTGTTTCAAAATAAGCCGTTTCAACATGTTATTTCAAAACAATCCTTGTTTTGAAATAACAAGGACCTTCATCCCGGGGTGCTCGGGGGGAAGGTCCCCCCCTCAGCACCCTGGCCAGGGATCAGCACCCTGCCCAGGGTGCTGAGTGGAGTGCAGAGGGTCCAAGGGTGCCCCAGCTGGCTTTCTCCCCCCACTTCCCCTTGCTGGGAGTAGGGGGGGACGAGTGTCTCAGCCCCCTTCGGCCCCCTACCCCCGACAAGGAGAAGTGGGGGGAAGCTGGCTGGGGCACCGCCAGGGCTCTGCCCCCCCGCCCAGGCTGCAGGATTGCTGCTGGCCCTGCAGCCCAGTTGGGGACTGCAGCCCTTGCAGGGTGGCCGCTCTGGGGGCGGCTTACCCTGCCACTGGGGCTGCCCCCAAGCCCGGGGCGCCCCGCCCCCCGGGGTCCCTGGGGCCCCCCCCCCCGCCCCCCCCCCCGCTGCTCCTGCCGGCCCCCGCTGCTTCTGCAGGGGGCTTCCCCTGCCCCCCCGCCGCTTCGGCCGTGGGCAGGAGGGCTTCCCTGGCGCCCCCTCGCCACTTCTGCTGCAGGCAGTGGCAGGGCCACCTCCCTCCCAGGATTCCCCAGCACCCCCCACCCATGGGGGCGGCACCGGGGAACCCCAGATGGGAGGCGGCCCCGGCCCAGCCCGCAGCAGAAGCGGTGGTGGGGGCGCTGGGGAAGCCCCCCTGCCCCCGGCAGGAGCGACGGAGGGGCAGGGGAATCCCAGGGTCGGGGCGTCCCCGGCCCAGCACAGGCCTCCCTGCCCCTTCCCTCCCCTCCCCTATTTTGAAATAGCATGTTACAGTGGACATGCTATTTCAATTCCCTCTTTTTTCCTTATTTCGAAATAGCTTTTTCTAATTTTGAAATAAGGCCTTTATTTCAAAACAGCTTGTTTCGAAACAAGGGCTTGTGTGTGGACATAGCCCAACTCTTTTGTCCTTTCTGTCTCCTCCTCACAGCTCTTTTCTGTTGTAGCACCTCTCCCCCATCTCCTCCTCCTTTTTCCTTTCTTTCCTTCCCCACCCACCCCACACTGCCAGCTCCAATGCAAATTAGATGGGCTCCCCTCAGCAGCCAGTCTGGGCCACTCACCTGTATGTACACACATCCTTCTCCAGTCACCCCTGTGCTGTACTCCCCTGGCACCTCTGGCAGTGCCACATGCTGGAGCAGCAGACGGTTTGCGTGATCCACCTGGAACTGGGTCTGGAAGTCCCCTTCGGATCGCACAGTCACTATGGAGGCTCCTCTGCTCTTGGCATAGGTGGAGACTCCATATTGAGATAGGGCCTGGAGCGCCACCACCGTGTCCTACCAGACCAGAGATTGGGCCAGGTGCCCAAGGGGATGCATTAGCCACTTTCTTGTGCCTGGATCCTTCTCCTATTGGCTCTTCCCACACTGCAGTTCCCTGTTCCAGTGGCAGATTAATGCACACACCAATAGGGCCCGTAGGCAGGGCCTCCATATGTATGCCAAAACCTGGGTAAAAGTGGGAGGCCACCAGTGCCAGAACTGGGCCCTGAGCCTTGCACCATCTCTTCCCCTGGAGCCCCCTCACCAACTTGCCAGACCAGAAGATAGAGCTGGTTCATGGTACCAGCCACTAGGGAGCGCCAGTTACTGTGAGGAGCCCCTCCTGTCCTGGATGGCAGAGCAGAGGACCTGAGAGGAGCCCCTGGGCTGTGTCCCCATCCCTCCGGGCTGTGCAGCCCTTACTTCTTTACTGCTGCTGATGGTGGTGCCCTCAGAGCTAGACACCCAGACAGCAGACACCACTTTCTAGCCATCCAGCCAGCACTCAAGTAATGCTGGGGCTGAGGCCCAGCACCTCTTTCAATATAAGACAAGTCTAGAGGCTGGGCACGTCTTGTGCTTAACAGCCCAAGGGGGGAGGGGGGGCAACTGAGCTGCATGGGCTCTGTATTGGTATGAGTACAATTAGGTATTAGCATCATCTCACTATGTAAATACAGGACATGATGGTAAATTTTATATGGGCTGATTTGATCACAAATCTGTCAATACCTGTATTTTAACTGAAGAGGGAAATGAAATATTGTCTTTTTATAATATGCTACCTTTGATTGTATAAACGCTAGTTAGCCTATTTGGTAGCAAAGTCACCATCAGCAACACAGAAGTTGAAAGAGTGAGCAACTCTGTTTTTCAGACTTGTGAAAGTAACGAAAAAGGGGTGGGGGTAGCCTTAGCTCTGCTAAAAAAGCTATGCCTGAGGCAATACCTTGCCCTTGCCCATTGTTAAAAAATAGACTTGATGACACCTTTTAGAGCAGGGTCTCAAACCCATGGACCACAGACCATATGCAGCCCCTAAAGTTGTCTTCCTGTGGCCCACAACAACACTATTGTTACCAATATTCGCAATATTGTTGTATGAAATGGTTTCAGTGGTGTGGCCATCAGGCTAATGTATTAGTCCTCATGCAGCTCTATATTAGTCCTCATGCGGCCCTCATGATGATTTGAGTTTGAGACCTCTGTTTTAGAGTCTCCTTTATTATTTTGATCAGTGAAGCTGTCTGTGGTGTCCTGAAATCTGGAGCTGAAATCAGTGAAGATGGAGAGCCTCTCTGAGAGCTAAAATCACTAAGGATGGAGATCTTCTCTAAGGGATGAAATCACTGAAGAATGACCAGCAGGTGGTGCTAGCAAGCAGTGGGCAGAGCCAGCAGATGGCCAGTGGAGGGCATGAGCAACCAGCAGGCGGTGCCAGCAGCCAGTGGGTGGAGCCAGCAGATAGTGGGTGGGGTGGACAGATCCAGGGGTGGCAGAAGAAAACTGGAGGGGACGGCTGAGGGCCTCCCTGCCTTTTGAGGTGGATACTAGACCTATGATGGCCACTGTGATGGTCAGTATGAGGGTGATGGAGAAGTGAGGGACATTCTCTACATACACTGGGGTGAAGTGAGTGCTGTACCGGGTTTTTGTGGGCATCCTGTCCTGCATTGATTCGCAATATTGCTTCTGTATTTTCTTTTATATTGCCATTAAAAGTTCTACATACTACACTCAGACTCGTGCCTGTGAGTGGGGAAGCATTACCCCTCTAGGGTGCCAAGGGAATAGTGCATGATTTTCCAGGAGACTGGGCGGGGGCCCAAGCTGGTTGGAGTTCTAATATTATGTGGAAATCCCTAGGTATAGAACCCGGCCCTTGCTCTGCCATCTTGCCCTGGCAGAAGTGTTACATTTATACAAATTAAGCACTGGGGGAGGCATTGGACCCTTGGGAAGTGGGGAGCCCAGGGGGCCTGTGAAGTTCTTTGTGTTCCAGGGCCCAGTAAATCTTAATCTGTCTCTACTTTGCTCAGAAAGGTCAGCATTGCCCATTTCCACCCATTCTCTCCCCATCATCCACACTGGCCTTGCTCCCTATTCCCTTGTATCCAGATCAGCCAAGATATGTGGCTAGGTGTCTAAATACTTTTGGGAACCTAGGCTTTGGAGATCTCTGAAACTCCACCGCAGGGAGCTCAGGGAAGATGTCACCCACCCTCCACTGAAGGACCAACATGGAGAGAGCCCAGGCAGACATATAACAGAGACAGAGGTCACCCAGGTGCCTCAACAGCAGAGAAACAAAAAAGAGTCACAATCCCAACATGTTATCCAATTGCCTCCCTGAGGTACACTCTTCCAAAGGGCAACACTTTATGCACCATCTACAGGAGGGAAGGTCTGGGGGTTGCCATTAATCGGATTGCACTTTCTGGTTCTACATCACTCAGGATTGTACTTCCCTCCCTCACTAGAGTGTGTCTGTCAAGGACTGGCCACTGCTTCTCTGGGAAAGCCTCAGCTCCTGAGCTGGATTGGCCTGGCTGGTGGGGTCAGGGCTGGGGCTTGCTGGAAGGATGTTGCACTCAGCTGCATGTGATTCTTCTCCCCGCTGTACACAGGAGCATCACTTATCCTGTTTCCTGCCTCATTAGCCCCCCTAAAGCCTATGGAAATCAGATGTAACTATGCTCTACACACTGCCCATTCTGTGATCTAAACCCCTCAGAAACATGGGTTCTCTAAACCCTGCAACGAGGGCACTGTGTCTATCACCCTCCCCAGGAGAAGCCTTCCAATCCTGGGTTATTCCTCCTCCTTTGGCCTCTTGATGTCTACCTCCCCTGGGAGCCTAAGGCTCAGGAGTGGAGCAGCTCACCTGGGTGGAGGAGAAGCCCCCATTGGGATTCTGCTGCTTGCTGATCCACTTAGCAATTTGAGCTGCTAATGACAGGTCTTCCTGGGAAGGTGCTGGCTGTGTGGTGAGGTAAGCGAGGAGCACGTACGATGTCATCTCCACCTCAGCAGAGGGAGCTCGGGGGTGATAGAATGAGATTTCAGCCTCCCTCTGCTCCCCAGGCCTCTGCCAGTGAACAGAACCATCTGCAGTAGGAGAGGGGACGCAGGGGGAAAGAGAGAAAGAAAATTTTATCACAGAATATCTGTTGTGTGCCATGGGGGGTTACTGACATACTGTCATTGGAGATGGAGTATGGACTCCCAGTGCTTGCAGGGCATGTCCAAATGAAGCATGAAGGTATTAAATAATTCCTCCCTGGCTAATCTCCCGGGTTGATACGTTTCTGGCAAGGGAAAGCTCATTGACCAATTAAGCTGTCACACCTGGGCCTATGTCTGCTCCATTTTATGAAGTCATATCCCAGGAATGCCAGTGCCAGGGTTTTTAAGGTGTAGTGCTCTGAAATGTGTGAAGAGGATAAATAATTCCAACCTGCCACAGGACAGACTGAACAGCAATAATAATCTAACCCCTCTCCAGTCTGGCTGTGTAAGGCCAGTAGGAAAGGATGCAAGAGAAGGGCCTGTAAACAGCTCTCACCCTCTTTCACTGCTTCCTTGTCAAGTGAGTCCAACAGTGCCCTGCGCTTCTCCTCTTTCCCTGCCAGGGCGAAGGCGTAGGCCAGCAGTGCCTTTGTGTACACGTGGTTTCCTCCCTGCTCCGCAGCCGTCTCCAGACAGAATAAAGCACTACGGACCACAGAGTGCTGGGAGGGGAGGTATGGGAAGGGGGAAAAATCAGTGTTTGTAACATGAAGATATGAGCTAGACTTTTGGCCAAGCATTGCCTTTGTAGACTGGCATCTCATGGTCACACAGCACAGGTGGGTTTAAATAAGAGGAGCAGTGGGCTCTACTATAACACAGCTGTTGGGATGAGTGACTGACGCCTGTCACTTCTATGGTGCTAGTGAACGCAAACTCTTATAGGCATTTGGTCACACTGTCACTGTGGCCACTGAGCTGTACTTTAAAGAAGTCTGCCTGAGACAGCCTCAGCAAGGCCAAAAAATGACATTGCTGCCTCCCATGAGATAGCTGTGTTGGATATAAGGTCTTCACAACTTGGAGAACTTAAAGGTCTCTGAGAGCAGCAGTGCTATTTACTGGCTTTTAGCCAAGAAAAAATGTGTAGGGCAAACAAAACAAGAACTCCCATAGATAGCAATGGGCCAACAGCTATCAACTAATATACAATCGCTCCAGTCATTCATCCAATGTAAAGCATGACTAGATCTCTAGTACATGTGCAGAAGCTACATAAGACAGAGAAAATAATGAACAAGAGAGCAGCTATGTTGTCAGGCTGACAACATCTGGGAAAACAGCTCCATTTGCATTATAGCCAGACACATAAGAGACAGAGATTGAAGTGGTATAGTTCTTTGGACATGACTTCTGGATTCTTTTATTTTAAATATGCACAATGGAAAAGAATCCAATCAAGCAAACAGAGAGCAGAGAGTGGGCAAAACTAATACTGCAGCCAGATACTTCAGAGTTTTGTGGACAGTCTCATTCTGGAAATTGTTTTTCCCCCTACTTTCCTTAGAGATCTCTTTGGCCATATCTACACTAAAAAAAACCAAGGAGTCGTGTGGCACTTAAAGATTAAGGCTATGTCCACACATACATCGTTATTTTGCAATGAGTTATTTTGAAATAAAGTCCTTATTTCAAAATAAGTTAATTCAAATTAAGAAAATGTTAATTCAAATTAAAGGAAAAGCTCAAAGCGAAATAGCATGTCCAAAGACAGGACTTGCTATTTCGCTTTAGGAGAGGGGCACCATGGGAGATGTGGCAACATGGCCCCCTCCCTGGGCCATGCCCCCACCCAATAAAGGCTAAAAGGAAGGCACCCTGGGAAGGGAAAAAGTGTTATTTTGAAATAATGGTTATTTTGAAATAACATGTCTTGAACGCTGTTGTTTCAAAACAACCATTTCAAAACAACAGCTATTTCGATTTCATGCGAGATTTTACTGCTTTGAAACGGCCGTTATTTCAAAACAAAGGAGTCTCGTTGTTTCGAAATAACAGAACGTCATCTGGATATAAGAAATTTTATTTCGAAACAATGGCTGTTGTTTCAAAATAAAACTCTCGTCTGAACGCAGCCTAACAGATTTATTTTTCTCATGAGCTTTTGTGGGAGAAAATCCCACTTTGTCAGATGCTTCGAAGATTCCATTCTGTAAGTTCACCCATCTTCGAAGCTTCTGACGAACTGGAATTTTCTCCCATGAAAGCTCATGCGAAAAATAAATCTGTTAGTCTTTAAGTGCCACATGACTCCTTGTTTTTTTTGCTGGACAAGACTAACACGGCTATCCCTTTGGAAATTGACATATCTACACTGACAGCACTGAAGTCACCACCATCAGATCGATCTTTCCAGATCGACATATCAGTCAGTTAAAACATGCTAAGTCAATTTCCAGATCAGATGAGTAAAAACATCCCCTCAAGTGGTGCAGTACAGTGAAAATGGCACACAGAAAGTGAGTTAGGAAGTTGACAGGAATTATGCAAGCTACACAGCCTAGATTTTGTAACTCCCATCAACTGCTGACAAATTTTCCTGGCAGTTTAGACTGGGCCTTAATCAGGGCAATCAGCTGCTGCCTTCAGGACCTGGCTGAGCGTAGGGAGTGGAGAAACTGCTGTCCCAAGGAAATTCATAGAAACTGGAAGGGACCATGAGAGGCCATCCAGACCAGACCCCTGCACTCATGGTGCGACCAAGTGCCATCAAACCATCACTGACAGGTGCTTGTCTAACCTGCTCTTAAAAACTTCCAGTGATGGAGATTCCACAATCTGCCTAGGCAACTTTTTCCAGTGGTCAATCACCCTGACAGTTACAAATTTTTTCCTAATATGTTGGTACGTACAGTGATGGGCAGAGGAATCTCCAGCAGTGCAATGGTGATGTAGGCAGAGAGTGTGACCTCATCATCCACTCCGCCCTGCAGGGAACCACAGACATTAACCCCCTACAGCACCCAAAGTCTTTCCCCTCTGACTCCCACCCCACAGGACCACTGCATACTCCAGCCTCACCCCTTTCACTACCCCATGATAGGTCTCACAAATGGGTCTGATTACACTGCAGCAAGGAGAGTAATTCCCAGTGACGCAAACATATGTGCATTGGCTTTGTGTGAGTGCACACACTAACATAGGCAAAATGGCCATGTGCAGCAGCTCTGGCTAGCTGCCTAAGTACAGTCATGCCCCATCCCTGGGTATGTCCCTGAGTGACCAACCTGAGCTGTATGGCCACATGGCTATTTACATATCTGTCTTCTTGTGGCAGGAAGCATGCTCCCAGCTGCTGTGTAGACATACTATGCATTTCTGTCCCAATTTACCTTCCATGGAAGGTTCTATACATCTGCCCCTTCCTTCCATCCCCTATAATAGGGCCCATGTACAGTACAGTACCCGTCCATGTCACAACTGCATCCATCTCCTCCAACCCTGCCCATCTGCTGAAATGCCTGAGCTAGTTCCATGAGTATTTGCAGGCTCTTTCCATGTCACTGGAGTCCTGTATGGGTCCCATGAGGCCCACGGGAAGGCAGAGGGGTGGTTGCGTCACCTTTATGGCATTGTTCAGGAGTGTGCCGGAGCTGTGGAAGCAGCCGTTCTCCTTCTGCCGGCCAGCGAGCCAGGTCAGGGCGTCTTGGATATGCTTCTCCTCTATGAAGATGTGAGACTGTGCCTGTGCAAAGGACTTCAGGACAAAGGCCGTCAGCCTGCAACAGAGCGCAAGCAGCAGTAAGAGCTCCCTCCCATGCCCTGGGCCTTTTGACATGGAAGTCCAGGAGGCAACGCCCGCCTGAGGGGAAGCAGCTGGGACCAGAGAGTTGGTGACCATGGGACAGGTTTATAAGTACATTGCCTACACCCTCACGCACCTCCACTTTCTCCTTCAAGATCCAGTTCAAACTCTCTATTCCTGTTTCTAGAACCCACCCTGGGCATAATCTGTCAAACACATGAGCCCTCTTCTTGCTAAACACAGCTAGTATAGCTGAGTTTTACAAGGTTGCAAATGTTGCATCTATATTTAAACAAGGCTCAACAGGAGATCCATGGAATTATATACCAGTTTTCCTCTATTTGGTAAACTAGTCAAATTGACAAATAAAAACAGATTAATAAAAGACTCAGAAGATCATGGTTTGATAGGGTCTGACAAGCATGGCTTCTGCAAAGGAAAATCTTGCCTCGCTAATGTCTTGGAATTCCATGAACATGTCAACAAAGTGTAGAATGAAGGAGAACTGATTCAAATAATTTCTTTAGTAGCCCTTGATGACAGACTATGGCTTCTCAAAGGCCTTTTGGAAAGTCTAACTCAATAGCCTAATCGAGGTGGGAATCAGTGTTGTCATGGATCAGAAATTGGCTCAGGGATAGAAGACAAAGAATAGGATTTAATGATCAATTTTCATCATGGTACAAGGGTGATGCAAGGTTCAGTACTAAGACTGAAGGTGTTTAATGTCCATATTAATGACCTTGGAAATGGACAATCAATGGTCTAGCAGGTCCTATTTCCCTATCTAGCACCAGGCTTCTCTCTGTCTCTACCCCTGTCCCACCACTATGGGTACGAGAGTTTTCCCTGCAGCTCCCTGACTGGAACAGCCTCCCCTGGATCTCCCCATCTTTTTTCAAATGCTTCTTCACTTCTCTTTCTCCTCAGGGACAATGGGAACAGGTGCTTTATAGACACAGCAAGTCAATAATATGCTGAGGGATGGTGAAGGCTCCAGCCAGCCCTCTGGCCTTCAACAACATCACTAGCTGACTGACTGACATTAGCACTTCCTTTATAACTATATACCAGAGGAGGCTTAGGGGAGGTGTGACTGGCACAGAATCTCACCAGGTGTTCCCTGGTTGTCTGTAATGCTCCCCAAATGTGCTGTAAGAGCCGTCCAGATGCTTGTAATTCAGCTGCCTCTGATAACCTGAAATAGAAAGTTAAAGGAGGATTTATACATTGTGGGGGGAAGGGAAAACAGTAGGGGGTGAAAGCGGCTCAGCCAGCAAAGATCTCTTGGGTACAGGAGCAGGCCTGATGTATCCCAGCCAGCAGAGAGCACTGGTACACACACACAATAGACTGGTAGGATTGGAAGGGACCCCAGGAGGTCATCAAGTCCAGTCTCCTGCACATATGGCAGGACAAGCATTATCAACCATCCCTGATAGGTCTCTGTCCAATCGAATCTAAAAATAATGATGGGGATTTCACAACCTCCCTGGGCAATTATTCCAATGCCAACTACCCAGACAGTTAGGAAGTTTTTCCTAATGCCCAACCTAAATCACACTTACTGCAGATTAAGCCCATTGATTCTTGTCCTATCCTCCAAGGATAAGGAGAACCATTTTCTCCCTCCTCCTCATGACATCCTTTCAAGCTACTTGAAAACTGTCTTCCCTCAGTCTTCTCCAAACTAAACAAACCCAATTTCTTCAAACTTCCTTCATAGGTTCTGTTTACTAGACCTTTAATGGTTTTGTTGCTCTTCTCTGGACTTTTTTCAACTTGTTAACATCCTTCCTGAAATGTGCTGCCCAGAACTGGACACAGTACTCCAGATGAGGCCTAATCAGTGTTGAGTAGAGCAGAAGAATTACTTCTCGTGCTTTGCTCACAATGCTCCTATTAATCCAGAATGATTTCTATTTTTGCAACAGTGTTACACTGTTAACTCATATTTAGCTTGCAATTGATTATGATCCCCAGATCTCTTTTTGCAGTACTCCTTCCTAGGAGGTAATTTCCCATTTGGATGCCTACAGTTGATTGTTACTTTCTAAATGGTGTACAATGCATTTGCCCTTAATAAATTTCATCCTCTTTGTTTCAGACCATTTCTCCAGTTTGTCCGGATCACTTTGAATTTTAATCCTATCCTTCAAAATACTTGCAACATCTCCCAGCTTGGTATTGTATGCAAACTTTATAAGTGTATTCTCTATGTCATCATCTAAATCACTGTATGAAGATACTGAATAGAACCAGACCCAGAACTGATCCAAGCAGAATCCCACTTGATATGTCTTTCCAGGCTGACAGTGAACCGCTGATAACTACTGCCTGGGAACAGTTTTCCAACCAGTTATGCACCCACCTTGTAGTAACGCCATCTAGGTTGTATTTTTAGATTGTTTATGGACAGGTCATAAGAGATAGTATCAAAAGCCTTATTAAAGTAAAAACATATGACAGCTGCAACATCTGCCTTCCACAGGCTTATTCCTTTGTGAACGAAAGCTATTAGGTTAGTTTGACATGCTTTTTTCTTAACAGATCCATGCTGACAGTTACTCATCACCTTATTGTCATTTAAGGGTTTGTAAATTGATTGCTCCATTGTCTTCCTGGGTATTGAAGTTAAGCTAACTGGTCTCTAATTCCTCAGGTTATCCTGATTCACCTCTTTATAAATTGATACTGTATTTGCTCCCTTCCCACCCAGAATCTCTCAATCCTTCTACAATACCTGGGCAGCACCTTTGTACTCCAGTAGAGGGAGTCTCACTCAGTCTCACTAGCTAGAGCTGCAAAACCATTGTACTGGTGCAATATTTGCACACAGAGCCGTAACTAGGCCGGGGAGAATGGGGCAAAGCTCCGGGTGGGGAATTTTAGAGGGCGAAGGGGATGGATCCAGCTTCCCGCAGCGGCTGGAGAAGGATCTGGATCTGTTCCCAGCCGCCACGGGGAGCCAGATCCATCCTCTGTACCCCATAAAATTCTGCCACTGCTGCTGGCAGCAATCCAGATCTGCTCCCCTCATGGCTTGCCGGTGGCAGTGGAAGCTTCCTGGCTCGTCCAGCAGCAGCTGGGAACAGATGCATATTCCCCTGCCCTGCCAGTGGCAACAGAAAGCTTCTGCCACCGCCAACAGGCAGTGGGGATCTGGATCCATCCACAGCTGTCGCCAGACAAGTGGGGAAGCTTCTGCCACCACCAGCAAGTGGGGGGGGGGGGATTGGAATCCAGATTGCTGCCACTGGTGCAAGCTTCACAGCTCGTCCAGCAGCAGCTAGAGATGGATCCGGATCCCCACAGCCTGCCAGCGGTGGCAGAAAGTTTCTGTCACCACCGGCAGGCCGGGGGAATCTGGATCCATTCCCAGCTGCCACCGGCTGAGCTGGGAAGCTTCTGCAGCAAGCCACAACGGAGGTAGATCTGGATTGCTGCCAGCAGCAGCAGTGGAATTTCAGGGGGCACAGGGGACAGATCTGGCTCCACTTGGCAGCTGGGAATGGATCCAGATCCAGCCCCAGCTGCTGTGGGAAGCTGGATACACCCCCTCCGCCCTCTAAAATCCCTCAGTAGGATTGGGGCCCCAGGCTGGATTGGGGCTTGGGAGGGGAGGGGTGCATCTGGGGTCCTTGCCCCAGGTACCAAAATTACTAGTTATGGCTGTGTTTGCACACTAGGGGGTGATTTATAGGACAGAGTGACACAGCAGTCAGTTCTCATGGAGGCAACAGGCATATGTAACCATAGTGCCTACGCAACTGACTATAGTGAGGCAAGGGTGAAAAAGATAGGACTCCCATGCCCACAATACACAATCCAGTCCATCTTTTTCTCAGCTGAGGAAAGCTGTCTTTGTGAGTCAGGCAGACATGGACAGCTCCCAGCACAATTCTGGAAGCAAGCAAGCAAAGAAACCTAAACCCCATCTCTGCTCACCGCTGACTAAGTATCCGATGGCCTTGGATTTGGTCTCCTCACTCAGCTGCCCCGTCTTATTCAGATAGTCCAGGACATAGATGTTGGGGGCAAACAGGACCATGTTCTGCTCCCCGCAGCCAAAGGGCATCTGGAGGAGCTGGTGCAGGTTCTGCATGGCTGTGCCCAGGATATCACCTGGGGATGGAGACACAGGGAGAGAGTTCCAAAGGGGTGGCCATGTTAGTCTAGTTCAGTAAAACAAACAAGGAGTCCTGTGGCACTTAAAGACTAACAAATTTATTTATCGCTTGAGCTTTCATGGAAGAAAATGTCACTTCATCAGATGCTTCAAAAATGGGGAAGTTACAGAATGGAAGGAAATAAATGCAGGGAAGTTTAAGTCATGGGATCAGGTCCCACTGTACAGCAGGGAGTGAGTGTCACACAGAGTCAGCCTGCAAATCACAGCACATTGCAGAGCACAGGTGAGAAAGAACAGAAGGAAAAACAGGACAGAACCATACCCGGAAAAAGGAAATACAGAGAGAGAGAATGAGGAGAAGGAAGGGTAGGGGGCTGGCTGGGACATGGATCTGGATGGTTAGACAGAAAGGCCAACACACAGGGGGACTGATAAGAGAGGTCAGGGAAATAAGAACAGGAACAGAAGAGGCGGCTCGTGAGATGACAGGGACACCAATGAATGGAGTGAGTAGCAGACCAGCTGGAACGCTGGTACAGCAGGTAGGTAGGGATCAGTGGCTGCAGCTGCCAGGGTAGGTCCTTTTTGTTTTGCTGCACTCACCCAGCACTGTCAGATAGGCTCTGGCCGAGCTCTGCACCACGTTAGGTGGAAGCTTCAAGGAAATCTTTCCTGCTTCTGAACTTCCTGACGGAAAAAATCAGACAGACAGGATGCAGTAAAACACCCCCATGCTCAGTAGTGAACAAGCCTCAGAGCAGAACCTGGAATGCCACCATCCTGCACAGCCTCGGCACATGGACTCCCTGCATCATAAGATCCCTTTCTCCTGTCTATACACTGTACAGTGAGAGCACCAGCTAGCCCACTAACCTGGGATGCTCTAAACCACGGGGAAAACCCAGCCCTTTGTATGGAGTGAGGCACCACCATGTGGCCAGACAGGAAACTGCCGTCTCCAGTTCTTTGACCCCTTCCTGTTTGCTGAGCACTTGCAGATCGTAGAATCTATTTTGTGATTTCATTCTATGACCTACGAGATGAGAGATATATAAGTCCCATTAAAAACCAACGGTCTTGGCCCATGATTCATAGCATCACTGAATCATAGAACTGGAAGGGACCATGAGAAGTTACTGAGTCCGGTCCCCTCCACTCATGGGAAGACCAAGTACCATCTTAAACCATCTCTGACAGGTGTTTGTCTAACCTGCTCTTAAAAATTTCCTGTGATGGCAATTTCACAACCTCCCTAGATAAGTTCCACCAGTGGTTGCTCCCTGCAGTTTATTCTTCTAGGCTTGTCAAGTCCTAGACCTTAATGTTCCAAGCAATAGCCTCATGATTAGTAAATGTGTCATGACTCTCCACACAGATACTTCTTCCCATTGCTTAATCTCTCTATCCTGACACCCCTAGTTTTCACCACACCCTCAGAGTCTTCCAAATAATCTCTCTCCCTCCTTGGGGTTTCTTCCCCCAACTCTTCATCCACTGGCATAGATGGAGAAGGAGCAAACAGGTTCTTACCACTGGCACAAAGCAGAGAGTTGAAGGTTGTTTCCGTCTCAATCCCTTCAGGCTTGGGAGGGAAGGAAAGTGAGAATGATGAGAAGCTGCAGACAGACTGAGCATCTGGCATCAGGAACAAAGTTTGTGTGGGGAGGGGGCAGGAATTCCAGAAAGGGACACAGAGTCAGTAGGAGAGATGGGGAGAAAAGAGAGTTAGAAAAAAACGGATGGACAATGAACGAGGACAGAAAGAAATGTAAAGGGCCAAGTGGGTGAATCAGAGAAAGAGAGAGATTTGCAAATTTCCATGGACTGATGCTTGTAGATTCATAAAATAATAGTCTGTCAGAATAAAAGAAAAATCAGCTACTAATAATTTATAGTTTCTTCACACCCAAGGGGAAAATAGCACAGCCCTATTCCTGAGTAACCTGTAGCACACTAAGCATGGTGATGTTTACTTCCATTATAAAAGGTAGGGCATGCATGACAGGTCATTGCTAACGTCAGTGATGCAATAAGTTAAAGACAATTTACTACATAGTGGAATAGCAGCAATACTACACACCATAATGCTACAGATCTCTTATCAATACAGGATAGCAATAGGATAAACTGATAAAAGGAAGGGACGATATTACACAACTCATTATAGCTAGTGTTACTATTGATATCATGTAATGTAATGTTATCACTGCTTTTTTATGATGCACAGAGAGGATGTGCAGCTTTACATGTCATTTGTCTCTGATAATAGATGCTTCATAATGAGCTATAGCCACCCTACAAAGATGAGAGTATGAACCATTGTGCTGTGCTATTTCATTTCACTGTGTGATAACATAAGTAAACATTGCTAACCTAGGAAAGAGAAAGGTTATGCAAGGCACCATGTTATGTTTATTTGACACCTAACATGATGGTTTGTTCTGTAAGGGGATATGCAATATTATATCCTATATTGGGTGGGATTTTCCACGTGCTTGTCTTAGGCTATGTAGTAAATTGTGCTAGCTTCCTTATAACAAAGCAGCCGTGGGCTATTATAGCTTCACATTCTATAATAAGGTATTACTGTTTCACTATTCTACACAAAGGCATGGCTTATTGCCCACGTCAGATTCTGTGAAAACTTACTACTTCCTTATACCTCAGAGACTAAGCAGTCCACGTACCTCCACTAACAGCTGTTTGATCACTGTATCCTTCTGCCCTGTCTCTGGGAGAACTGCTACTTCATTCCCACAAGGCAGCTCTGTCTTCAGAGCCTCAGCGCTCACTGAGAAATTCACATGACCTGAAACAAAGAACAAAGGTTCTAAGAAGCGCTGCAGCTGCAGAGGTTCCAGCGTTGTTCCCATGCTGCTCCACTTTTCCGTACCATTGATTACACGGGAACTCTCTATTGAGGAGAGAACTCAAGTCATAACTAAAGTAGTCTTGATCTACACTGCAAAGTTAGGTTGATGCAAGGCAGTTTCTGTCAACCTACCTGTGTACGTGTCTTCATCTTAGCTTGGTTTCCACCCCCGTAAGTGCCCCATTGCACCAACTAAACACCACCACCTCGAGCAGCATAAAGTCAAGGTTGATGTATCACAAGGAATCCCAAGCTAATCATACCCATTTGTTCTTTTGCCTGTGACCACGATTGTTTCCCTGAACGTGTTTTATGGAAGGTGAGCCTCAATGACAGGTCATCTGGCAAACACACTTCTGAATGTGTTTGGACAGGAATGAATAAGTGTCACATTAGTTCTGACAATCTGTGTGGCTTGACAGATAATGCAGCAGTGGCTCTGTAACGTAGATGAGTCAGGGTGCTGAAATGAAGGAAGCAGCATTAGAAACTTTTTGCTTCACTGTTTTGCCTGCCTTCCTAACAAGGCTTCAACAAAAAGTATGGTCGAGGTTGAATCTACAGTCAAAATGTGCAACAATGCTGTCAACGCTAGTGGCATCAGTAAAGGGAGATTCACAACTCTGTGTGAAATTGGCTGTGAGATATACAAAGTGCTGCTAAACTATAAGCCAGTCAACCAGCTTGTTGTGCAGAGGCTGTCTGAGCTGCGAGATGAGGTTGCAGATGTTCTGAATACAGTGGAACTGTCCCAAATCTACAAGATCCAGAAATACATGGTTGTTTGCTCTTTTTGAAAGTGTTTTTACCAAAACTTGCTTCCTGATACCTGGAGCTTCCAAAAATCTCAGCTGTTTGACAGCACTGAAGAAATTAATACATTCAGAGTGACAATTACTGACATCGTCCAGCACCTAGAAGAGGGTTTTGTTTGTTTTTTGCAAGCTTAGTCAGTTTCTCAGCTATCAGGATGAGAATGTGCAGTGAAAATTCATCTTAGCTGTATCTGAATACCTGAGTATCCTTTCAGGGTATGTCTACACTGACAATGACAACTTCGTCACTGTCAGATCAATTTTTCCAGAGCGACTGAGTGGTCAATAAAGACACGCTCAGTTGATCCAGAAATCAATTTAATAAAACCGCCGCCTGAAATGGAGAAGCACTGCATCAATGGGAACACACTTCCTGTTGGCACAGTGCCGTGAAGATGGCACACTAAAGGGGAGATATGAAGTCGACAGGAGTTATGCAAACTACACAGGGCTCGTCTACACGGAAATTGCTTCATTGGTCTCTCTGGACTGACACAGCAGAATCGACTGAGCAGCCAGTGGAGACCTATTTGATCAATCCCAGAAGTGTTCTCTGTTTGACTCAGTAATAACACCCTCCAGAAAAGAGTAACATTGCATCAGCGAGCACTCTGCATCAACCCAGAGATGATGCTGCAGTAAGGGAGGGTAAATTAATGGGAGATATGAATTCTACCCTACATAGAGTGCTTTTTTCCTGCCAACCCACACTGCAGTACAGACCAGGCTACAGGGTAGCTTGTGTAACTCCTATGTTTTATGTCTACTCTATAAAAGCTAAGTTGACTTAATAAAGTCTACTTAAAGTTGACTTTAAGTAGACCTTATTAAGTCAACTTAGTGAGTCCACGCTGCATTAAGTCAACTTTATAAAGTCAACTTACATGGCCACACTGCAGTGTCAACTTTATTAAGTCGACTTTAATGTCCACATTGTGTTAAGTTGACTTAATAAAGTTGACTTAACCCCTAAAGTCAACTTTAAGGGCAGGAGTTATTAAGTCAACTTAAAGAAGCCCTTAAGTCGACTTAATAAGCTCCAAGTGTGGACGGAGCTTTGCTTAAGTTGACTTAAGAGTCCTTAAGTCGACTTAAGCCCATAGTGTAGACATAGCCATTGATTGCCACAGAATTTTGCTGCTAGTGTAGACCTGGCCTTAAAGGATCTTGAAAATCATTTCAGTGAGGGAAACTTTTTCCATCAGTACATCTTTGTGATGCACCCATTCAACTATTCTGGCTCAGGTTATTTTCACTTCAAACAAATTAACTGCCTTGCAAGGCAAATTGGCTTCATTTGACTCTTTGAATTTAACCAATCTCACAGCATTCTTGTCAGCAAGTTAAGGAAGTATGGGTTGGATGTGTGGACTGTAAGGTGGATAAAGAACTGGCTAGATCAACGATTTCAGTGTGTAGGACTCAATGGCTCCGTGTCTAGTTGGCAACAAGTAACGAGTGGTGTGCCCCAGGGGTCGGTCCTGGGACCAGTTCTGTTCAATATTTTCATTAATGATCTGGATGATGGGATTTATTGCACACTCAGTAAGTTTGTGGATGACACCAAGCTTGTGGGAACAGTAGACACGCTGGAGGCCAGGGAGAAGATTCAGGAAGACCTTGACAAATTGGAGCAGTGGGCCAATAGAAATCTCAGGAGGTTCAACAAGGACAAGTGCAAAGTCCTGCACTTGGGATGGAAAAAACCCATGCACTGCTACAGGCTGGGGAGCGATCAGCTAAGTAGCAGCACCGTAGAAAACGACCTGGGGGTCCTGGTGGATGGGAAGCTGGATATGAGTCAGCAGTATGCTCTTGCTGCCAAAAAGGCCAATGGCATACTGGGCTGCATCAAAAGAAGTATTAGCAGCAGATCAAGGGATGTGATCATTCCCCTCCATTCTGCACTGGTGAGGCCACATCTAGAATACTGTGTCCAGTTTTGGGCTCCCCACTACAAAAAGGACGTGGACAAATTAGAAAGAGTGCAGCAGAGGGCAACAAAAATGATCAAGGGGCTGGAGCACAAGCCCTATGAAGAAAGACTGAAGGAACTAGCCTTATTTAGCCTGCGGAAGAGAAGACTGAGGGGGGGGGATTTGATAGCAACCTTCAACTGCTTGAAGGGTTGCTCCAAGGAGGATGGAGCTCGCCTGTTCTCAGTAGTAACAGAGGATAGAACAAGGAACAATGGTTTCAAGTTGCAGCTGGGGAGGTCGAGGCTGGATATTAGGAAAAACTTTCTTACTAGGAGGGTGGTAAAGCATTGGAATGGGCTACCTAGGGAGGTGGTGGAATCTCCGTCTTTGGAGATGTTTAAGGCCCGGCTGGATAAAACTCTAGCTGGAACAATTTAGTGGGAGTGGGCCTGCTTTGTTTGGCAGGGGGTTGGACTAGATGACCTCAGGAGGTGCCTTCCAAACCCTATGATTCTATGATTCTATGATACCTCTTACCGCAAATATGCAATGATGCAAGAATGAAAACATACTTCAGTCAGCCCGATGTTATCATACAGGCGTCCTGGAATAATGTACCTGTTTGAGGACACCTATAAGCCCTTAGCTTGTTTTACTTTGCTTGTCCTCTTTTCTACTGTGCCATGTAAGAGGGCATTCAATGCATTGCATTTGCTGAAGAACAAGTACTAAAATCACTTCTCCAATGCTAAACTGAAAATTTATTTTCTAGTTTCATAGGAGAGTCGAGAACTTGCAGACTGTCTATTCAGATTGCTGCTATACTTTTGCAAGTAACTTGACCCACATAATGGATGTGTTAAAATTCAGAACTTTATAATTTGTTTATCATACCACATTACTAAAGCATAAATAACAGGACTGTGTT
The DNA here is from genome assembly GCA_007922195.1 of Podocnemis expansa. Taxonomy (NCBI): domain Eukaryota; kingdom Metazoa; phylum Chordata; order Testudines; family Podocnemididae; genus Podocnemis; species Podocnemis expansa. The sequence continues at coordinate 276,232 of ML682217.1, read as the reverse complement.
TCTTGAGACTGTTACCATTATTACGGGACTGGACTGAATTTTTTTGTTTGTTTCTGAAACAGAAAATTTCTGGGCATATTTGTGATAAGTTTTCTTATTAGCATTTGAGCTTTTAAAACATTTTTAAATTTACTTCAGAATTGTTGTATAGACAACCACCTTTTACTAAAAAAAGAAAAAAAAGGAAAGAAATTGCAACCAAAAAAAAAAAAGACAAGAACATGCAAAGCAGCTAATTTGTGTTTCTATTCTGTGTAGGTCCACTAAAGAATAGAGAGAGACAACTGTGCATTATTTTTAGCATTGAGTCTGGAAAAAAATGCCATAAATAAACTACAATGATTTGGGCATGTGTATCTGCATATTTATTTGTTTTTCCTGAAGTTAATTGAGTATTGTAGGAAAAAAGCATCAGAGCAGCTGCCAGAAAAAGTTGATGGCTGCATTCTGAAGCCACAAAAAATTTTGTTGTGCAAGCTTCTGCTTTAGACCATGCCTGCACTGGAGTTGTCACATGGACATGGCAGCACCAGAGCAAACCTGTCAAATAGACCTGGTACACTGATGTGAAAAATGACTCACATCTGTGCCATGTACTTTGATTTCAAATCAGGGCATGTGACACTAGTGTAAGTCACAGCAGTGAAGCTACAATAATGCAAAAGAAACCCCAATGCAGACAGTACAGACAAGGCATGAGGATCACTCTGCAGTGGTCTTCCTAACTCTGGCAGAAATTGGACAAGACAGATGGGAGTGCAGAGAGTAATGGCTCTGATTTCTGGGTGAAGGCAATAGCCTCTGTTACACAGGGGGTCAGATTAAAGCATCATTATAGCCCCTTGTGGCCTTCGGCTTGCCTGCACTGCAGATTCTGTGGCAAGTGGGTCATGAAGATCTGCTCATTCAATAGGAGATGGCCCCTCCAGTCAAAACCATGATTAGTCCACTTCCCCAAAAGGAGTAAGGCTGCACTGATGGAAGGGCATCTCCCATTGACGCAGTGCCATGAAGATGCTGTGCTACATTAATATAAGTATGTTGGCATGTGATATGCAAGCTACATTACTTAGCTAGCACATCTCCCACTGACCATCAACACCACTGTAGAACACCGCTTGGAATTGATGATTCTGTGACTCTATGGCTATGTCTACACGGGGAGTGCTTGTTTCGAAACAACACGTTTCGAAACAAGCTGTTTCGAAATAATATGTTATTTCGAAACAACTTATTTCGCTGGACAAAAACCATGTCCGCGAAATAAGGGAGTGAAATAGCAGGTCCACAGTGTGGACCTGCTATTTTGCCTGCGGAGGGGACTGCAGGCACCCACAGGGTGCAGTGCAGAGGGGCACCGCATCCCATGGGTGCCTGCAGAGGGCTGCAGGCACCGGCGGAGTCAGGCGCAGGGCTGCGCCTCACTCCGCCAGTACCTGCAAGGGACTGCAGGCACCGCGCCTCACCTGGTGGGTGTATGCAGCCCCCTGCAAGCACCCGCCAGCAGAGGGCAGCGGGGCACTTCACCCCAGGGGCTTTAAAGCCCCTGCTGCCCCCCAACCTGGAGGC
>ML682217.1:191328-274263 GCA_007922195.1 Podocnemis expansa | reverse complement strand
TGTACACCCCTCAGCACCCTGGCCAGGGTGCTGAGGGGTCAGCCCTTCCTCCCAGGGTGCTTAGCACCCTGGGAGGAGGGGCACATGTTGTCTTGGAACACTTTGTTCCGAAACAACATGTCCGAACAGGGCTGTTTCGAAACCTCTGTTTCGAAACAACCCTGTTTCGACAGGTAACGAGGTTTAAGTTATTTCGCAAAGACCATGGCCATTTCGAAAGAAGCGGTTTGCTTCTTTCGAAATGGCCGTGCGTCGTGTGGCCATGGCACTCCTTATTTCGAAACAACCTCTGTTGTTTCGAAATAAGGAGTGTGTGTGGACATACCCTATGACTCTATCACACATAACACTGGCTGAGTGAAGCAGGCTGTTAATGCTCTCATTTACACCATCAGGGCCATAGGGGGAAAAATAATAAAATTCTCTATCATATCCAAAAATTACTTAAAATAGGCAGCATCACTTAATCAAGATGCACTCAGCAATGATGTTGCCCAGGAAATTGTTTTAGTCCAGTGACAGTGAATGGCAATGACAGTTGCTGAATCAAGATAGTATTTGAAAAAAATTTGGCTTCTTGGGGACGCAGTTGGCTAATCCCAAGAAGTTAAATGAAATTTACTATGGGCACGACTACTCTACAAAATTACATCAACTTAAATTATGTCATGGTACAACTAACGCAATAATGAAATTGCTTTTACATGTCCATATTATGATCTCTGTGTCAGTGGTGCGCATCACCACCAGCAGCAGTCGCACTGATGCAGAGTGATGCAGCCTGAGTAGGTATCCCAGTGTGTAACTCCCCACCATCTAGGACAGGGTCTTTTGGGAAGGATTTGCAGGGGCAAATGTGTCCTGCAGGAATTGAGAACATGGTTTCAATGTTCCCTAATGCAGTTTTCTCTATCCCATAATATTATCTTCCACCTATTATGCTTTGTGCCTCTTTCCAAAAGCCATCCAAACCTACACAACTACCATCTCTGAGAGAAGCCTGGATCCTGCAGAGCTCTGCACTACTGTGATTGGCACTGTCAGTATAATACCCCTGGATCCTGCAGTATTTCCAGGGCCACAGGAAGAGCCGTATGGACTGGACCAGTTCCTTGCAGGCTAGCTTGCTGGCAGCGTGGAAGGAAACAATACAAGGTTGTTGTTGATAGTTGCAGAGCAGTTGCAGATGGCAGAGCACCCATTCCAGGCTCAAGAAACAAGCACTGACTGGTGGGATCACATTGTTGTGAAGATATCAGATGGCAAGCAGAGACTGAAGAACTTCTGGATGTGTAAGACTGTGTGCAGAGCTCACGCCAACCCTCCAGTGCACTGACACCAAAAAGCGATCTGCACTGGTGGTGGAGAAGCAAGTGGTTATCACTGTGTGGAAACTTGCAATGCCAGATTGCTACCAGTCAGTCAGGAATAAATTCAGAGATTGGAGATCGATTGTGGAAGGGGGTGCTGTGATGCAAGTGTTCAAGGCCATTAGTCGTATCCTGCTATAAAGGACTATGACTCTGGGTAATGTGCAGGACATACTGGATGGTTTTACAGCAATGAGGTTCCTAAACTGCAATGGCTCAATAGATGGCACACCTATACCTATTTTGGCACCAGATCACCCTACCACAAGGCAAGCACTTCAACAAAAGGGTGACTTTCCTATGGTAATCAAAGCTCTGGTGGATTACAGGGGACATTTTACCAACATCAACATGCACTGGTCAGGAAAAGTGCATGATGTACACATCTTAAGAAGACAGGACTGTTCAGAAAGCTGCAAGCAGGAACTTTCTTTCCTGATCATAAGATTACCTCTGGGGATTTTGAAAATGCCAATACTTATCCTGGGAGGCTCAGTCTATCTCTTATTCCTGTGGTTCAGTCCTGCCACACTGACAGCAGCAAAGACTGCTTCAACCACAGACTCAGCTGGTGTAGAATGATAGCTAAATGTGCCTTTGGCTGCTTGAAAGGCTGCTGGTGCTGCCTCTTCATGATATTAGACCTCAGTGAAAAAATATCCTTCTGGTTATAGCTCCTTGCTGTGCACTTCATAATACCTGTGAAGCAAAGGGGGAGTAACTTCCACTGAGAAGGATAGTGGAGGTGGCATGGCTATTTGCTGCCTTTGAGCAGCCAGATCAAGGTTACAAGAAGAGCCAAGTGTCTCCAGGGCCATCCCTAGGGTAGGACAAGAGGGGCAGCTGCCCAGGGCCCTGCAGTTTGGGGAGCCCCACAGGCTGCACCGCTGCCCCCCACCCCCATGCCAGGGACTGGGCGAGCTGGCGAAAAGTGGCAGCCCAGTTCACTCTGCTGTGGGGCCAGAGGAGTGGCTTGGTGTGAAAGTTGCTGAAGGCAGCAGATCAGCATTGCAACAAAGGTGAGTTGTTAGGATTAACAATGAGGTGCTAATTGTTCACACAAACCTGTATGCCACCTCTCTGAGTCAGTATCTCTTTGGGCTTCTCATTCATATGAAAAGGACTGACGTCACTGGAAGCAACCTTTGTGTTTTCTGGCATATGGAGATTGCAGTTATTTTTGCAAATTAGGACTTGCCTCTTTTTTCAGTGGGTTGAGAATTCCCTTGCTTGCACCAAAAGTTATAGCTTGTAGATTTTAATAAAAATGCCAGAGATTTTTTTGGACTGATAATTAAAAAGAGAAGAGAAAAGCAAACTGTTCTACTAGGAGCCTGTGTTACAACGTATGGTATTTTTTCTACAATTGGAAAGCATAAGTAACAGAACAAATCCAACTCAGGGATGGACCTGCTGAAAGGAGACGTTATAACAAGGTCCTAATTTGAAGCGGGGAGTGGATACTCCCACTGTGTTGCTGCCTTATGCACACTAGCAGGGGTCACCAGACCAAGCAGAGAGGGCTAGCACTCCTTCAGTCCCAATACTGTGGACAACTGTGTGTTCATGAAAACTCATGCAGACTCAGGGAGCAAATGAAGTGCAGAGGTGAAAGTGGAACCCAGAAGGGCTGCTTCAGCTCCTGGGATTTGGCAGCAGAGAAGGGAATAGGACCTGGAGGGATTTGGACAGGCTCAGCAGCAGACAGGATCTTCCAGGACCTTTCTTTCCAGCCTGGCATTGGCTCTCTTCTCCTTCCTCTGTCTCAGCACTTCCATCTCATTTCTCCACCCAGTCGCCCCCTCCCCCATTTGCAAGGAGCTCCCACACACACACACTCCAGGCTACTACATGCAATTTTAGAGATTTCATGTACTTCCTGATTTGAGACAGGAGTATGGCATGTGGGATCACCCTCTACATGTTCTATGTAGGTGATCTCAAATTAGAGGTGTAGATTTCAGAGATGGAATAGAAGCCTCAAGAGTAAGGATGAAAGCCATCAGGGATTGCCACCCCCCCCCCCCGCAGCCATGGTCACTGTTCAATTTTCTGGTGGCAGCCGCTTTTTTTCAGTGGAGGGTCGCCACATGGCAGAGAAGTCTGGTGCTAGGTCCCAAGGAAAACAGTTTGACAACCACTGGCTTACGGGCAGCTAAGAAACCAGACCTTGCACTCCTGTTCCACCACTTTTGGCTGGCTCGCCCAGTCCCTGGCATGGGACGGCTGGAGCAAGGGCCTGCCCCTCCCTTGGGCCAGCCGGCCCCAACCCCCCCAGTGCCCAGGGGGTGATTGGGAGCCCTGCAGAAGGCGATTCGCCCAGGGCCCTGCGCCCACCTAGGGATGGCCTTGGGGGTTTCAGAGAGGTTTCAGAGAGGCTTTGAGAAATGCTAAACTCTGATTCATTACTAAAAAGCTGCCAAATGAAGAATGAAACAAGAAAAAACAGGATCAAATAAAGGTAATGAATCTCATTGTAAGGCAGGTATAGAAGCTGTGCCTAACAGCTTCTAATCAATCAAATCACAGGGCTGGAAGGGACCTCATGAGATCATCAAGTCCAACCCCCTGGGAATTGAACCCAGGACCTTCTGCATGTTAAGCAGAGGTGCTAGCCACTACACTATTTGCAGGGCTTATGTGGAGCAACTAACCTGCATGGGTTCTGTATTTGCATGAGCACAAAGAGCACAATTAAGGTATTTAGTATAGTGGGTGCAGGGCATAATGGGTAATAGTATTTTGATTTATTTGATCACAAATCTGTCAATATCTGTAATTCTACTGAAGAGAAACATAAAATACTGTCTTTTGTAATATGCTACTTATTTGAATGTTTAAACTCTGTTAGGTTAGTTAAAGGGTGAAACATGGCCATTAGAAAAAGGGAACTTGAAATTGGGACCAACCCTCTGTGTTTAGCCTAGAAAAGCTGAACTGGTGGGGGGGTAGCTCTGTTAAGAGCTATGGCTGAGGCACTGCTTCACCCCCTGCTCTACTGTGAAAGGGTAGAGCAGTGGACAGGCTTCTTGTGGAGCCTTGCTTTTGTTGTTTTGATTGAAGAATCTGTTTGCAGCTGCTCTGAGTTTAAGAGCTGAAATCGCTGAGAGAGGAGACCCTCTCTCTGAGCTGAAATCATTGAAGAGAAGCCAGTGGGTGACTGGACATCAGGAGCAACCAGTGGATGGAGCTGGTGGATCGTGAAAGCGGCCAGCAGAGGGCTGGATGGCATGAGTTAGAAGTGGGTGGTGCTGGCAGACACTGAGAGTGGCCAGCAGAGGGCTGGACAGCGTGAGTGACCAGCGGGCAGAGCTGGTGCACAGTGGGTGGAGCCAGTGGACAGTGAGATCAGCCTGCGGAGGGCCTGAAGGTATGAGTGACCTGTGGGTGGAGCCAACGGATAGTGCAAGTGGCCAGTGGAAGGCCTGAGAGCATAAGTGACCAGCAGGTGGCACTGGCGGACAGCCGGTGCGGGGGACATACTCTACACACACTGAGGTGGGGAGGGTGCTGTACTGAGTTTTGCAAGAATTCTCTTCTGCCCTGGTTCTCCAGATCCCAGGTGGTTTTGCTATTGTGTTTTTGCATTCTTTTATGCTTTGTGGGGTTTTGGTAGAAACCCTGTTGTGCCCTGATTCTCCATATCAGTGCTGATTTTGCTATTGTGTTTTTACATTCTTTCACTCTACTTTTAAAAGTTCTGTATACTACACTCAGACTCATGCTTGCAAGCGGGGAAGCATTACCCCTTTGGGGTGCCCAGGGAATAGTGCATGATTTCCCAGAAGACTGGGTGGGGGCTTGAGCCGGTTGGTGCTGTAACATTATTGGGAAACCCCTAGATATAGAACCCGGCCCTTGTTCTGCCATCTCACCCTGGCAGAAGGGCTACATCATTGTCACACTTGTATTTGTATTCAGAGGAGAGAAGAGCTCAAACTACAAAAGCTGTTTCCAAATCTGAACTGGATTTCAGATACTTCAGCATTCAAAATATTTGTATCAGTGGATTGGCTTCATACCCAACTCTAACTCCGCACAGAATTTTATAGCAACTTAAGTCTTTTCATGTGGGCTCTTCTCTTAGTCAGGATGGTCACTTAACCAGGACATTAAGTCTTCTATGGGGTTGCCCAACTAAGTGCTTTTTCCACTATGTGCTATAGGCAGAGATGAAGCAGATGATTGATCATTAAAACTCAGACTTCCTGTCTCAACACAAACCATCCCAGCATCAACAGAATCATGTCACCTTCATTCTGAATGGCTATCCTGGTCCATATGAGCACCAAGGGCTATAACCTGCTTTTCTGGCTGAAGGAAAAGACCCAGGCAGCTCTCATCTTTCACTGATATGTTAGAGTAAAGTAGGTTGGTAGAGGTCCACATTAGACAAACAGTATCTTTTGAGTGGAGGGGGACAACAGTTGAAATCCATCAAGGGTTCTTTGTCTTGTCTAAGGGAAGAAAGGAAGTAAAACACCCAAAGAAGTAGCTTGGGGAGATTGAATCCCTACCCAGAGAATTTTGAGCTATCAGGTCCAGCCCCTAAAGATTTCTGTGCCACTTCATCCAGTCCCCAGACATATCAGAGTTAGAATGCTTCTTACCCAGAGATTTTGGGGTCACAGCCCAGGACACAGTTTTCCTTCCATTCTCACAGAGACAATAGGATTCTTCTTCCTCCTCCACAGGGGTAGCTTGGAAGTTGGCAGATGGATCCAGTAAGATGCTGATCTGTCAATTGTCCAGAGGGGTGTTGTCAGGAAAGGAGTCAGGAAATTAACAGTAACTAGATGTAGACGGTACAGCAGATGGGGTGTACAGATAATCAGGCAGAATAGAGCAGGTGATGCTACATTTGCAGAGACCTGGGACAAAGAGGGTGAGGGAACACATGGCTTTAGAGGTGTAGGTGGCTACAAGGGCACAGTGGTTTAGAGGTTACAAGGGATTTGGAGTGCTTAGGAGGTGCAGGAGTATAGATGCTTGGGTGCCCAAGTCTTTGGGTAGGACAAGGGACTGCAGGGAGACCAAGTGCTAAAAAGAGCTGAGATTCAGAGTAGTTTGTGAAGCACAGAGGTGTGGGGTGTGGGTTTGGTTGCATGGGGATGATACAAGTGTCCCTTACCCTGATGCAGCGGGTCAGGTAGCTGAAGACCGTGGCCTTCAGTGTGAAGGCCTCACCACGCACCACGGAGTAGGGTAGGGTGAGATCCACAAAGAAGGGCTGGAAGGCTCTGAGGGATGTGGTTGGGGACAGGCCGAAGCCAGTGTCTCTTGAGGTGCAGAAGGCATTGGCTTTCCATTCTGTGATGGTGTCGGGGATGGTCACAGACAACTCAGCACTTCCATGTGAGCTGATGACAAAAAGAGAAATAGGATTGTGATCACAGCCTGATCTGTAGTTCGATCGGAGACACAGAAGGAAAACCCAAGTGCTGCTGGGAGAGAGGAGGAAAGGGGAATTCAGGAGGTAACACCTTCCCTTTGAGTATATACTGAACACAATAACTCAGTGTGGCATACTGCCACAGCGAATGATGGAGGGACTCAGTATAGGTGCTCTCCCCTTTGAGTTAGTGCTAAGTCATTCTGCTATGGGGTGCTGATGAGGTGCTGTTTTTCAGATAAGACACAGAGCTGAGCGCTTGACCACTTGTGGTCATTAAAGATCTCACAACCATTTTAACAAGGCGGGGAGCTCATTCCTGTAATCCCTGGACCATTATAATCCAAATGCTTAGATTCTGCCTGCAATTTCAAGAGGAAATGGGGCTCTTCTTCACTTTCCTTTCTAGAAGCTTGTGCAGTGTTGTTCTGCACTGTGAACACATGCTTCTAGCTGAGTGAGCCTTGCACATGTAGTTTCAAAAGCACTTTAAAATGAACAAGGCTCAGTATTCATGAAGCATTTATTTCATCATCACAGAAAAACTATGCAATGTTTTAAAAAAAACAAAAACCACACCAACCAGTCACTCACTTCACAGGCACTAAATCCCAAATCCAGGTCTCTGGGAAATACTTTCGAACTGTCTCCACCTCTTCTGGAAGGGTCTTAGCCAGGAGAAGGTAACTTGTCTGCATTCTTTCCGAATGTTCTGAGAGGGGTGAAAAACTGCTGATTAACACAGACATCAACAGTGGCCTGATGCTTCCATCTCTGTGGGCAGGTCAACGCTGTAGGTGGAGATGTAATTTTCAGCCTAGACAGATGTACACACACTTTCTGTGATCAAGTTAGCATGTGAAAACAGAAGTGTAGCTGTGGGGCCATGACAGACCAGCCTCCCAAGTATGTAGGTAGGGTCCCAAGTGGGATCATGCTGGGGATGCAGGTTGAAGCCCCCATCCATGCTTCCACAGCTATATGCCTCCTTTAGCTTGCTAGTTCTCAGTCTAAGCTAACAGGTGTAAGTCTACCAGATCTGGAAATTACACCTCCTGCTGCAATTTAAACATATTGTGGAACTTTTTTACACTGTCAGTACCCGGATACAATGAGACACTCTGTTGTAGTAGGCAGGGTGGGAATGAAAAGCTACATATCTGAAGCATGTTTGAAGGTCATCAGGACTCTGATACATAATTTTCTGCTCTCGCATCACCACCAAAGCCCTCAGCCTTCCAAAGGATTAGCTTCAAAGAAGGTCACAAAATTTTCTCAAAGATTATATTTGGACAAAAAAAAATCAGCTTTTTGACTGAACAGAAAAATCTCATATAGAAATTTCTGTCTTCATCAACAATTTTGGGGGGACAGTGGGAAGCAGGGTTGTTGAAAAACTGAAGAAAAACCTTTTATTTTAGATGAAAACAAAAAAATTCCACACACAAACATTTCTTTCCACATTTTTGAGTGCGTACATCTGTCTGTCGCTCTCTGTGTAAAATAACAGACCTTTGTCCTAGCTCCAGTTCATCTCCCATAATGGCTGATAGCAAACAAAAATGCATTTCAAGTTCTCAAGGAAGTGACTATAAGACCAACCTAGCTATCTGCATAGAAATGGTTATCTGATCCTCTCGTGTTTCCAGGGGCCACTTTGTCTTTTTCCTGTTAGAGCTATGTGTGATGCTGGTAGACCAGGTACCAGCTCATGCCAAGGGCCTTGGTCTCACCTTTACACTAAGGGTATGTCCACATGTCTTTTTTATTTCTAAATAACACTGGTTATTTTGAAATACAAAAAGATTAGATCCACATGATGTTTTCTTATTTCAAAACGACGGGCTCCGTTGTTTCAAAATAAGAGCTGTCGTTTCAAAATGGATTAAACCAAATTTGTTTCGAAATGGGGGTTATTTCGAAATGGGTCATTTTGAAACAACCCTGTTTGGACAGCTGATTTCAAAATAATCATTATTTCAAAACCACCTGTCTGACCTTCCACCCATGGTGCATGGCACCCTTAGAGGAAGTCCCGCCCCCCCCCACCCCCAGCACCCTGGCCAGGGATCAGCACCCTGGCCAGGGTGCTGAACGGAGATGCAGGGGGGGCAGCAGGCACCCCAGCCAGCTTCCCCCGCCCCTTCCCCTTGCTGGGAGTGGGTGGGGGGTCGGGTGCCTCAGCCTGCTTCGCCCTGCCTGCCCCCAGCTTTTATTTTGAAATGACTTATTTCAAAATGACTTATTTTGAAATAAGTCTTTGCATGTGGACATAGCCTAAGAGATACTGAGCTAGAGTTGGGTGTTAGGATTGTTCAACCAGGTATTACAGTTCTAAAAATGTACTCAGTCTTCAGCTTTATGGAATCCTTGAAAGTCTCTGCAGGCATTAATGTCACTTGTAATATCTGTATCCCCTGTTATAAGGTCACATTTACGTGTTTGCTCTGTAATTGTAGATAATCAGACAGAAGAGGAGCATAAACAAATGAGATATACTAGTTTGCACAAAACAGGCCTGTCAATGCCAGCCAAACCACTGTGGAACATCAGAGAACAAAAGACTTTGTTAATTGTTCCCTCTCCACCATGAAGAGGAGATGGGCCACTGAATTCCTCAAAAAGTTAAAGGGGGGCAAAGGACTAAACAGCCCTAACAAAGAGGAACAGTATCTTTTATTTGGCTTCGACTCTGAGGGGCAAGGATTACATAAACAAAAGACCCTCAGTGCTTGGCCTGGGTCAACTCTGAAGGATGTTCAAAGCTTACTTATCATAGAAGTTTCTATTACCATTTGAAACTTAAGAATGTAACTCATGTGTGTGTGTTTGTTCACCTGCTTTAATTGTGCAAACAAACTCTCTTATTTCCTGTTCTTAGTTAATACATCTTCAGGTAGTTTATTATAGGATTGGATGCAAGGGTTGTCTTTGGTGTGAGATCTAAGGTTCAATTGACCTGGGGTAAGAGACTGGTACTTTGGATGAGGAGTAACCTGAATATTAATTGTGATTTTTGGTAAGAGAACATCTGTCACAAAGATACACTCACTTGAGTGACTAGATAGACCAGAATATCCCAGAAAAATGTCTGTGACTCCATGGTTAGGATGTTACAGTGCCTACTGAGTGATTAACTACCAAATCTATTGGCCCTCCATGGCTATTCATTCATTTGGAACTACAATATGTAAAACAAACCCCACAAATCCAGTGCTTTAGGCACCTTTATCATAAACTAAAACCACATTTTTGAAACCCAGATATACGCCAATTAACAGTCTTTCCTGCTGGTAGGAAAACTCAAAATCAAGCAACTACAGCCCATCATCAAAGGGAAAGTCAACATGGATAGTAACACTGTCAACTTGTTTTTGGTGAGAAGAAGCATTAAGTATGGATTCAAGAAAAGATCCTGCATCTTTGGACTGTTCAGACTCTTTTAGGGAAGCATGACCGATGTAAAGTGAAGATTCTCAGAGATAATCTGGGTACAGTGAGAAGATTTTTGGGAAACTGGCAGTTTTTTACATCACTGCCACCATTTGGAATTATAAACTGTGACACAACTATGCATATATTTTACCTGCTTTATCCGCTCAATAGCTCTCATTTCCTTTTCTTAGCTACCAAACCTTGAGTTTGTTTACTACCTAATTGGCTCTAGCATTGTCTTCGGTGTAAGACCTAGAGTACCAATTGATCTGGGGTAAGTGACTGGTCTCTTGGGACTGGAAGTAACCTAAATGTGATGTGATTTTTGGTATAAGTGACCTTGTTTGATAAAGTCCAGTTTTTCTATGTGTCAGGATAGACTGGAGATTCCAAGAGCACTCTCTGGGATTCCATGGTTAGAGTAGTACAGTGAGCCAGGAGTCCACATTTGGCACTGGCATGGTGCAATCTAATTACAGAACACATCACCAGTTCAGGGTAGCTGCCTGTTTTCTGACTGCCCATCATAAGGCAGGCAGTTACAGTCATGAGCCAAAGTCATGACAATGAGAATATATTGTAGAAGGCGATGCCTGGAGAACTCTCTGTTGATGACAGAGTACAGAAGATCATTGTAAAGTCCTAGAGAGCTACTCAGAGTTGTTGCCTGGCAGGATAATGTTCTCCCTCAAAGCCCACAAAAACAACCTGGTCCCATTAACCTGCAAGGGTGCGGCTATCAAAGCAGGTCCCTCTCTCTGTCAGGAGAGGTATGCCTCAAACTCAAAACTTCAGGAGGCAATGGTCAGGTCATGATGTAGGCAAAACTTCTAAATGTACAATCCCCAATCTCTCAGCACTAGAGCTAGCATGTGGCCTGCTGAGAGCAACAGCATTCACCCCAAAACAGTGGTGTGCTCTCTGCTCTGAACAGAAGGCTTGTGAGGCCTCTGGCCTTTACCAGCTGTCATGGATCGTTCTACTGATGCATGGAATCCTCTTCGAGTTCCTTCAGCACTTCTAAAATCCCATGCAACTTCAGGGAACTGTTGGCAATAATGTGGCTTTCTCACCTTGGAGTTTGTGAAGACTTTTAAACCCATTTCCTGAAAGGAAAAACACAACACACTTTTTGTTATTTATTTCTGTTGACGTTGAAATTCCAGAATAAGCCTATATTAGGGAGATAAGTTGGGTGAGGTAATAGGTCTTTTATATTTATATCAGCTTCTGTTGGTGAGAAAAAACAAGCTTTTGAATTTACACCAGCCGGCCCAATAAAAAATATTACCTTGCCACCACATACACCAGCACTAGAGCTTTAATGAGCCAGGGGGAAACCTTGACATTTTCCTTGAAAGAATATGGAGCCTATCCTATCACTCACAGAGCACAGCTGACACTCACCCCCAGGGATCTGGAAGACTGCTTTGCTCAAAGGGATATGGGAATAGGATACAGGGTCCATTCATCTCTAGGACACTAGTTCCAGTTTCCACTCCAGCTCCAGGTCAAAGGTCTGGGTGAATAAGGTAATGGAATAGAGCCTTATCTCTAGATGTATGGTTCCAGTCTGGTGCCAACTCAGAGAATATTCATTAGTCTTGGGGGATAGTAACAGTGCATGGATTGGTTTACTTCCAGTTCACCAGTTCCACTCTAGTCTCAAATCATCCCTGAACCTATAGCATTCCTCCATGCTGGTCTTTCCTTGGTTTATGGGCATTGGGCTGGTTAATATTAGGCCAGTTCCCAGAATATCAGTTACTTAAATCACAAAGAATACCATAACCATAAGCATTAACATGCCCCTCATTAATAGTCTCAGAAGAGAGCTCAAGAATTGAAATGCCCATGAAGAGAGGTCACCTCACCTAGAGACGCTTGTACCTGACCCTTACAGCTCAGAGTTGAAGCATGCTGGTGAGAGACAGTGCATGCTAGAAACTTGCAATGTCACTATTTGTCCCAAATATAGATCAGTGATCAGCACAGCACAGGAGCTATCCCTGCAGCATGTGCCATTATGCACTTAGTGGCTATGTTCACACATAGCTGCTTATTTCGAAATGTTATTTCAAAATAAGCTAATTCGAAATAAAATCCTTAATTTGATTTAACTTAAATCGAATTCAGGAAAACCACCAAATCGAAATAGCAAGTCCGGACACAGGACTTGCTGTTTCAATTGAGGAGAGGGACACCTTGGGAGGTGTGGCAATATGGCCCCCTGGCAGGGCCATGAAGTCAGCCAATCCCCTGCCAGGCTGTCACCTGGAGAGCCAGGCAGGGGAAAAAGTCCCCAGGGCAGGGATCCCCGTGGCCAGTGTCCCCCACTGCTGGGGGGGCAGAAGGGGAGGGACCATGGGGCACCCTGACTGCCCCGGGGGGGCAGGTCCCCCAGCTGGCTGGCCCCACAAAGGAGGCTTGCCGGCAGCCCAGGGGCAGCGGGCATGGGAGCCAGCTTCGCCTGCTGCTCCCAGCCAGGGGGGTAGTGGGCGTGGAGCCAGCTTCACCCGCTGTTCCTGCTTGTGTGCAGTGAGGGGGCGGCTGTGCAGAGCCGGCTTTGCCCGCTGCCCCTGCTTGCAGGCAGCGGGGGGGGGGGGGCAGCTTCCCAAGGGTGCTGTCTGCTTGTGTGCGGCGTGTGCCGTAGCCCGCCTGCCCCTGCACCCCTGGCCCCGCGGCTGCTGGGGGGCGGCGGATGCAGAGCCCACTTGTCCTCACAGTCCTGGCCCAGCGGCTGCTTGCGGGTTACAGGTGCTGGAACCCACTCCCTGCCGCAGCCCAGGCCTCATGGTTGCCGAAACTTGCAATGCCACTACTTGCCCCAAATATAGATCAGTGATCAGCACAGCACAGGAGCTATCCCTGCAGCACATGCCATTATGCGCTTAGTGGCTATGTTCACACACGCAAGTGGGAACAGCAGTTGAAACCGGCTTTGCGCCAACCACTCGCCTGGCTGAGAGCAGCAGGTGAAGTTGGCTCCCATGCCCACTGCCCCCTGGCTGTTGGCAAGCCCCCCTTGTGGGGCCAGGGCTGCAGGGGTGAATGGGCTCTGGACCTGCCACCTCCACCAGGGTGCTGATCAGCTCCCTGGCCAGGGTGGTGAGGGGGGGATGGGACGGGACATCCTCCCAGGGTGCCATGCACCCTGGGAGGATAGTCACTCTCTTATATCGATATGTGGGGCATATCGATATAACAAAGTCAGATGTGGTTATTTTGAAACCACAGTTTTGAAATAACCCTCATTTCGATACCAAGCTAGGTTTTATTGTATCAAAATGATTTTTCTTATTTCGAAATAAGGAAAACATCATCTGTACATGACTATTTTTAAATCAAAACAACGGTGGTTGTTTCTATTTAAAAGCCTCGTGTGGACACAGCCAGTGGGTTTAAATAGCCTCATCTCCACACTGCCATGAGGACAGGAGGAGGAGACTGTACCTTCAGGATGCTGTAGGTGTCCTCTTCATCTGGCTCTGACACTGGGGCATAGGTGACTCCATTCAGAATTATGTTCTCTGCAGCAGTGCACCTCTCCAGAGGATCCACCGGCAGCATGTCTGAGCCATGATGATACCCCTGAAATTCCTTCACAGGCAACAGACCATACACCTGGGCAAACAGAACTGTGTCACACAGCCTCTTGACTACCAAGTACTAATGCCATGAAACACTTCTAGAGGAGGGAGACAGGCAGAGGCAAGCAAACAGGTACATATAAAGAGAAGGTGAAGGTAATAGAAAATAAACCTAGGGAGGTAAATACATTACAGAGCAGGGAACAGGAAAGAGGGATGTGAGAAGTTGCTTCTTTGACTGTGGACAGTTGTTGCTCTAGCTGTTATGATCAGCTATATCAAAGTATTTGCTGATGGCTCTAATGCTCACAACAATGGCCTCCCTTGGCCAGGAGCTGTTACTCACTATACATTGGTAAACTGGCTGAGACAATAGGCAATCAGCTAGGTCTAGGCCTGTACGGAACACCAGTATACATAAATATATAAATGAATAAAAGGCCCTGAATGGGAAAAAGTCAGCAGCCCCATTGACCAAGGCTGTTTCCAGAAATGTTACTAACCCATAGGGGTGCCCAGTTCTCTCACTTAGTCAAAGAAGATGAGATGAGGGCAAGACACTATTAAGGTATCAGTGCTAACAGAAGGTTTTTTATTTTTTCCTAGTTGGTGCTACTCCTCAGCACTGAGCTGGTCTTACTTGGACCATACAGCATGATTTTCTGTTGCCATGGCCCCAAAGAGAAGACCAGCTCTTGTGCCCACTGATCAGCGCACCACGCTGGGACTCACAGAGCTGGATGAAAGCTCGGCTTCAGGCTTCATGAGGAGGACACTGCTGTCCACAGCACAGATGGCGCACAGGGAGCCCGGGGAGGCTCCAACCTGGAGGTGAGTGTCGGAGGCAGGGAGGCCCTCAGCAACTGAGAATTGCAAGTTGACCTGCAACCCCAGGAAAGGTGTTAGAGGATTTACTTCTCCAGATACCTTCACAGGCTGCCCCACAGCACAAGCCAGTTCTGGAACTGCCCCACACAGCTCTGCCACTGCCCCTCGACCCTCCTCTGCAGCCCCCATTCTATTCCTGCCTTGAGCTCCTAACTTGGCTCTCAACCTGGCCCAGCATCAGTGCTAGACAAATGCTCTATCACAGTGATGACTCAATCCACAATTTTTTGGTTACTGTGAACACCATGGCACCATCCCAAGTTGTTGGTGGCTCAGCTTGCACAGCTGGACACACCTGTGATCTGACCCAGTGCCTATGCAGTCATCAGGGGGATGATTTTACAGCAGCCTTGGTAAAATGAAGAACAGCTTAGGACCTTGAAGCTGCCAGATGGTAATGCCAGCAAGAATCCACCCCCCAGCTTTGCATTGCCTCAGTAGGAACTTGCCAATACTCTTCATCTGACAAACACCAAGCCTTCCCTAGTTGCATTTAGGCCAGAATCCCTCCTTGAGGTTGTAGAGGTATTGGTAAAACATGGCTTTTGGACACAGATCTTCATTGGCTGATGAAAACCAGCAGAGAAGGAGTGGGTTCTCAGGTGGTGGAAAATGTCAACCATTCCTAAGTTATCACCTCTGAAGGAAGCTACTGTGTGACTTTCACTTGTCACTCGCTGCTGACAGTCTGGCTGACGGGGACTTGTGATGATTCTTCCATCTTTGGTAAAGATTCTTGAGAAGGTTGTGGTAAAAGAGCTCTCACAGTCTCTAGATGCCTCAGCTCCTCTCGGCACTGACCAACCTGGGTACAGCATACATCTCGAACAGTGTAGATGCTACAGTGGAGGCCATGTCAGTTTTACCAGGGAGGGGTTCTTGCATGTGTGCTGTCTGGGAGGACCCTTCTGCTGTGAAATCTATTCTCCCTCCTCATCTCTTCCAACATACCACAAATCTGTTAATCTTAGGGCTATTTTTAAAATTCAGAGCATTTGATAACTGACTTTTAATGTTTGTAAATCTAAATGAATAAACACAACATGCTGCTTATCTCTAATCAATGGCGATGTCAAGGAGTGAATCGGGGTTTCTTAATCAAGACACCCACCTTATTGGCAAAGCAGTGTTCAACCTGGAATTTGACTGAATCAGCAATAGGCTCTCCACTGGGTGAAGTGGTGTAAATGAGCACCTGTGCCAGGGGAGCAATATCAGACTCCACAGGGAGCATCAATAAAAATGTTCCATTAACTGGCAAATAAAACAAAAGGGAAAGGCTAAGTTACAGGAAATTGAATCCAGACCAGGGACGCACACCTCTCTAGCAACTCTAGGCTTCACTTCATGCTGTATTTGTTACAGCTGGGACTCTAAGCCCATGGAGGCACAGGAAATGGATTTTGATTTATTGACAAGAACTTTAGCTCTTACTGCCAAAGTCTGGATTCAAATCCTACTTTGGCACACACTGGTGCTATGAATTTAGTGAGACTCAACCTAGCTTTTAAACCCACATTGTCAACTTATGTCCCTGGGGAAACCAGAAGCCCTACTCGACCCAGGAAAATAAAAGAGGATTTTCTAAGTTGTGTGGTGGCTGAGGGAGGGATGCAGAGTGAGTGGGATCTTTACTCGTTCCTGCACTCCAAGGGTTAAAGCAAACCCAGCCTGAATTTCTCAAGAGGAGCATCTCCTGAGATGACATCAGTGACAAAGACTATATCAATCAAGGGGCATGAGAGAAGAGAGCAATTAGAGCTCGACCTGCACTCCAGAGCTAGAATGGGGATAGAGGAAAGAAATTCATTCTCCCCCATCTCAGGGGATGACACATGATGATCCTCTCACTGCAGATGGAAGCAGCCTGTGCTTCAGTCACAGGGACCTAGTCTTCCAAGACAGACACAACGGAAGGGGTAGTAACAGCTCACCTTCTCTGTGCTCCACAGCCAGAACCTGGGTCCCTGCTCGCACAATACCTCCTCTGGCCATCACCTGCATGGAAGAAGAAACCATCATGCAATGGGTATTATAGGTATGAGAGGTTTTGGAATGGGGGGACCTGGGAGGAGAATATCACTGGAGCCCACAGAGCTACTCTATTTCTTCTACGAGCAGAGTTCTTTGCATTCAGCCAAAAGCAATGGGAGCCAGTTGCCCTTCTTCTAATAAAACACTGGCACGCAGCATGGGGCTCAGCAAAGAGCATCAGACGAAGGTGTGAAGGATTATGGGTAACAGATAATAGGTCATGCCTCAATCCACAAATGATGTGGCCCCACCTCAAATTATTGTTCAGGGACTGATAGTCTGGCAGGCACTTGGGCCCATCTGTGGAGGTCATGGATATGTAGTAAAGGTCAGTATGTCCAGGTTTACCAAATAGTAAAAGATAATTTTCTTCCGCTCCTGCACAAGCTCTGACTTCAGGATATAGTGCACCCGGACTTCCTGAGTGTGGCCGCAGCTTAGCATGTCTGACATAGGCTCTATTTTGAGAAAGCTTTTACTTGACGAGTAAAACCGCTTAGCTCTGAAATAGCCAGATTCATATGAAGGAGAGATCCAGGAACGGTCGTAACAATAGGTGTCTCCTTTATGAGTTGCCTGGTAAAAGAGAAAAAAATGTATAAAATTTCAACTGAAATTCACAAATATGGATAATGAAATGAGATAATAATGGCATATTTCTGAATGGTGCTGAGTGCTCTGGTTCACAGAAGAGTCAATGGGAATTCAGGGTGCTCAGCACTTCAAAGGATCCAACCCACAGATGCCCTGGGTTCCTTGTGATGTACAAGACAAGACACACTCTTTAGTAGTAGCATAAATCCAGAGGTCCTCACTGAGTATTCTTTACTCAATCAGAGCTCCCACAGACATCAATGGGAAAGTTGGTCCATTACTTTTTTGGCATACTAATTTTATCGCATCCAAAGCATTCTAAGAACATTATAAACTGTTATGAAAGGTTCAGCTTGTGTCCACAGAATTTAAAATCTAAACTGAACAGCAGTTTTGGAGATGAGAGCAGAGAGAAGATACCATCTTTTTGGGGGAAGAAGTTATTTAATGTTTGAGCTTGCCCTACATGCTCATATTGCCTTATATTTCCTTGTCTGTCTGGAAATTCTTGACATTCTTCTTTCCAATCCTTGAAAATTTCTTCTTCCTTGTACACTGTGGACATTTTGAATATTTTTAACTCAGGACAAGAAAACTATAATGAAAAAATCAAGCTCCACAAAAAATGCCCTCTTCAAGGCTGAGATAATGGAGAACTAGTCCATTTTACACCCATCAAATATGTTGCCCCAGTAAGACAGGCTACATATTGAGGCTTGTGATTTCTTATTTTGTATCTCAAGCTAATGCATTCCCAGAAGGAAACTTGACATTCAGGGGGAAAAAGCCATTTTTGTGGCAGGTTCATTAATGTTTTTGTTGTGGCAGCTCTCCGAAGCAGCACACAGATTTGAAGTGTTAGAATAAATCCTGGAGGACAGGGAGTGATGGGCAAAGTGAAGATGAGGTGGTCAAAACTAAAAAATAAATGTAATTATCACATGGTTTCACAACTGATGGTAGGGCTGTCCCCACCTTATGGTTATGAAGGAAATATAGATATATACCCACATTCCCTGGGTGAGAGGCCTTCTGCTTTCAGAAATGCTGTACAAAACCCCAGTGGATACTCCCCTTGGAGCCCTAATGATAAATCCTCCCCTCCCTGGCCACTTACCCTGAGCCCAACCGAGCCAGACTTGAACTTAGATGTATCCAGAGCAAATCGTGCTCGCCCCTGCTCATCTGTTGTGTAGTTGGTTTCATAGTCACTTCCCTCCAAGGAAATCCGAACTGTCTCATTTGTGATTGGAGCATCAGCACCATCCACCAGCTTCACCTAAAGGAGAAACGTCAACCAACTGTGTTTATTCCAGGCAAAGAAGTTGCTGCTGCCTACTTTTTTTTACTGGGCTTTGCTCCATCACCTCATCCGTGTGTGGCCATGAAAGGTGCCTCCTATGAAACTCATAATAGTTGGGGAATGTGCTCAGAGAGTCTCAGAGGCAAGTGACAGTGAATATACCAGGGGATACTGAAATGTGTAAGTAAAGACAATATGCTATGGCCAGACTGGGAAATGTCATCTTATTTCCATTTTGTTGTATCTTTCTCATCTTTCCCTATGGTCAGTTGAGTGGGAAGTGGGCCCAAAGGTCACCCATCCCAGACCTGTGAAGCTCCCAAACAAATGGAGAGTTACAGAAACAGCGGCTTGGCCCAGCAGGAGGAATCCTCAGAGCAGCCAGGGTAGGGAAAGGCCAAAGGGAAAAATTTCACCACAAGCGTCTCCTGTAGGCCTTCAGCATGGTCAAGGGGAGTGGCTGGAGTCTCACGGAAACAGGTGAACTCTAACTTAGTTGAACATAACCAATTGTGCAGAACACTAGCTTCTGCAGTACAAAGTCACTGGTGCTAGAACTTGTGACAAAGAAGCAAAGGCACTGGATGTTAATAATGCTGTGATCCAGCAGCTCACATACAAGGTGAGTTGATATCGCCACTCTGACTGCAGATTCTGTGGCATGCTCATTTGACACTCACATGTCATTTAGCTGTTTGTGGTTTTGGAAGTTCCCTACCTGTCCAAAGAAGGGGATCCCTGGTTTGTAGTGGGAGTCCACCTGCTCAAAGACGACTTTGCTAATGATAGATGTGATTTCACAGGATCCTGTTCCAATTAACTCCACCTCTGCAAGACATGAAAACAAGCGGAAGGCTTGAACTAACGCACTTTAATCCTGCCCTGCAGACCTTCTGACATTCCAGTCGTGGCCTTGCACAGTACCACATAACCCTGATAAGTCCATACAGTCCATACCTGTCTCCTCCTCTTTAATCTTGGCTTCCACCTGGATTTTGTTCTCATATCCAGCCCTCCTGAGCTGGAATATCTTGGTCTTTACCACTTCAGAAATGCAGCCTTGGTTGTCTGCCTGAGGGACAAAGAAGTAACAGAATTCTTAAGGACCTTGTCTCTCATTTCCCTGTGTGTAAGGTTTACCATATTCAGAAAACCCATCACTGTCCACTGAATTGAGGAAAAAAATAGATCAGAGAATGCCATATTTTCACTGTTAGGGGTATTTTTTCCAGATTCAGAAAGCCCACTAATAAACAGACAATGAACATGATGAAATATATAGCACCACTGTTGAAATACAGAGTAAAACCATTGCCAGGCTTGAAATTTAGAAACTTCTATAAGAAGTTTTAAATTCCAAACATCTCATGTAAAAATAAAAAGGGAATATGCTGGGCATACGCCATAACAGAAATAGCTCCCACGTATCACATATGTTACTATATGCCTTGGTTTCAAACGAAGGCTTCAATGACAGCCGCCAAATATATACCAAAAAGCAGTGTTTCCCAACCGATGTGCCTTCAGGCCTGAGCAGGTGTGCCATGGAATTTTTTGAAAAACTACTCCAAGAGTTCTGAATTGGCTCATAAATATTCATGAGTTCATTTGGACACTATATGGTGGTTTGCCTCAAAATAATTAAAGGTATCAAGGTGTGCCTCAGCAGAGAAGAGGGTGGAAACCACTGCCATAAAGATTAGATAAACAGGGAGAAGTGCAAAATGATAACTAGATAGACATTGCCAAACCCCATCTTCTTCTTCCTGTTCCCACTGCTGTACCTGCACAGTTTGGTGACTGTAACCTCCTCTTCTCTGGGTTCCTCACTCCCCTCCACTCCCACTGTCAGTTTGGACAAACTAGTGTTGCTAAGATCACATTCCTTAGTCCCTCACTTCAACCACATCATCCTGCTCCTTGTCACTCTCTCCTGCCTGTCCGTCTGTTTCTGCTTTAGCTATAAGGTCCTGACCTTCTCTACAATACTCTACATAAATCCCCATGACTGCCTCTACTCTGATCTCATATCCACCCCATCTCTTCTCTCTCTCGTGCTCTCTGCCTTCCTCCCAATCTTCCCTCTTACTGATCCTTTCATCTCCTGCTCTCAGCCTTGTGCCTTCTCCCACACTGCTCCCTATATAAGGAAGTTTCTCCTGGTCCTCATCTGCCAAGCACCTGCCATCTCCTCCTTCAAACACTTCTCCTCACCAATAGCTACTCCTGCATTCTCCCTTTCCAAAATCATTTGTTCAGTGTCTGTTTTGGCTTGTTTCACCTTTTGAAGCTCATCAAGCTCTTTGAGGTTGGAGAATAGGTCTAGCCATATATTTCTAAAGTGACCTGGAACTGTAAGTGCTACAGGAAGCAGGTAGGACACTGGACTGGCACTCAAAGATGTAGCATATATTACCAGCTCTAACAGTGACCTTTGTATGAGCTTGACTGAGTCTCACCAACCGAACTGGGCCTCTTTTTCCCCTCCCAAATCGTCTATGTCTAGTATATTTAGGGTGTAAGCTCTTTGGGACATGTACTGTCTCTTATTATGTGTATTTACAACACCTAGCACAACAGAACCCTGATCTTGGTTGGGAACCCCAGATGCTACTGTAATATAACATGATTAATTAATCATCTTCCAATCATTCCGCCTCTGCAGGCCATTGGTCCCTCTAATTCCATTTCCATCTCCGGCTCAGATTGTAGCTCTGATTACCCCATATCCCAGGTCCTGCTACACAGAACCCTAGCATTCAAAGCCGGAACAGACATGAGACCATTTAGTCTGACCTCCTGTATATCACAGGCTGCCAACAGCACCTTGCACTTGTACACTGACCCCTACAACCACTGTTAGGAGATTCGACTACTAAGTACTAAAGGCAGCGAATCAGAGGGACTGTGTTGCACACATGCCTGAGGCCACTGCAATGGCAAGACAATGCTATGTGAGTCCAGATCTATCATTACTGGTACATCTAGTCTGGTAGCCCACAGTATTTTCATAGAAAAGACCCATCAACCCTGCCAGTGTATCTCCCTGACCATGGGGAACTGTGAGTACTGCATATGAACAGTTTTATTATCCATGCCACCCAGCCCAGCCCACTCAGCAGAATGACAACAACCCACCTCTCCAGAGAATTCCTCACAAATGGCCTTTGAATCCTCCCCATAACAGGAGGTGCCTGGGTGATTATATTTCCGGCACACATGGAAGCTCACAAAACCAGGGACTGGCTTTCCAAAGGTGTATCTATAACAAGGGAGGAGTGAATGAAACCAAGACCATTAGTGACATGTAAGAGATGAAGAAGACAGTTTATCCATCCCCACGAGGGCCAGAGTAGGGCTTATTGTTCTCCAAGATGCAGCCTGGAGAGATATGGGAAGTGCTTGGGGGTCAAGGCTTAGTTAACATATTTAGGCTCAAATTCAACTGAGGCACTGGTTCTCAAACTGTGGGCAACGGCCCCTCAGGAGTAATGCAGTGATTATGTGAGGGTGACAAGACGTGATACCCAACCGCAGCCAGGTGAAGAAACATAAGGGCAGGGGGTGAGTGGTGATACACACATACTGCTTGCCCACCCCAGCATTCCTCCATGCCCCTCTAGGAGGTTGGGGGTGCGGGAAGTGAGAAGTAACAGCAGGACTGCCTGAATCCCGGTCACTTTCCCCACCTGGACAGTGCTATGAGAGCATCAGGAGCTGCTGCTGTCTTCCCTCCCCTTATACAGCTCCAGTGGGAAAAGTGACCTAAATGAAGGGAGCCCTGATGTTGCTCCTCACTCTCCCCTCACAGTCCCCTAGCTGCGTGTGGAGGAGCAGCTTTCAAGATGGAAGTGAGTAGCAATACGAGCTGCTCTGGGCATGAAGGTCTGTTTCCCCAGGTTGGCACAGCAGTTAGGGGGTCAGGAGTCAGAAGTAAAGTAAGCATAGTGCAGGGCTTGGGGTGAAGGAGAAATGCGGAGTCCATAGGTGCTGAAGTGAAGGGAGAGTGGGGAGCCCATGGGGTCCAGAGGAGGGTATCACCAGGGGCAAGTTGCTCTCAGAGGCTTGCTATGTAAAAGGGGTCACCATTACAAAATATCTGAGAACCACTAAGCTAAGCAGTAAACACTACTGAAATCAACGGTGTGCTGCTTCCACCAGGATAACTTTGGTTGTTAGTTCTTTTGTCCTTCCTCCTGAGTCAGTCTCTCCAGCCCCTTCATTATTTCTCTAAGTCTCCCCTCTCCCCCCACATTTTAACTTGGATAGTGAGCTGCTCAAAACATAAAAGTAGTCCTCTTGGAGTGGCCTCAAAAGAGCCAGATAAGCAGGGCCGGCTCAAGGGGCCGTGGTACCACAAGCCGGCTTTGGTTTTGGGGGGTGAGGGGATGGAACCCAGACTCCACTCTGAGCCGTCTTGCCCTGCGGACAGGGTGGGGAACAGCCAGCCCAGGGGCAGAGCAGGCCATCTCAGAGGCCGAGCTTCATTCTCCTGCCCCTCTCCTGGGCTGGCTGTTCCACCTTGGGACTGAGGCAGGCCAGCCCAGAGGCAGGATGAGAGAGTGGAGTCCACCACATGGGCTGGCCTCCTCTGCCCCTGGGCCAGCTGTTCCCTGCCCTGGGAGCAGAGAGGGCCAGTCCGAGGAGCATACTCTGCTCTCACCAGCCCACCGCTGGGAGGAACAGCCAGCCCAGGGGAGGGGCGGGAGAAAGGAACCAGGCCTCTGGGTTGGCCCACTCCACCCCTGGGCTGGCTGATCCCTGGGGGCAAGGCAAGCTGGCAGAGAGTGGGGGGGGGGGTGCACGCCAGAGTGTATGGGTGCTGGCATGGCACTGGCGCCCCCAAATTTCAGCACCCAAGTCAATGCCTTACTGGTTTATGGGTAGAACCAGCCCTGCAGATAACGCATGCCTCTGTGTGAGGAGCAAAATATTGCTCTCAGTTCCCCCTCTGTAAATCCCAGCTAACTCCACTGAAGTAATTTGCTATGTTTCCTTGGATAGCTTGAGGAAACCCACTGTGAGAATACTGATTACTGGAGATGCTAGGCTGAATCATTTGTCTGAGTATTGGATTATGCACTTTCACTACGGCTCCATTTCTGACTACACTACTAGTCATCAAACATGTCACTGTCACAGTCCTTTCTGCCATGTATCTCAGACTGCCCACCATTAACTCTAGAGATTTCAAAATGTGAGACGCTGCACTACTGGACAGTACCAGGTGAAGTAGCTGATCCAGGGTTACCTAGCTGAAGCCACTGTTAAAAGCACCTTTCCTACTGGACCTGAGCCAAACACCCACCCCACTCAGTGCAACTAACAACTGTAAAACACCTGGCGTAGCTCTTATGTGTTCTAGCCATAAGAGGTGTTGTCTGAGTGTTAAAAATTCAAGGTGCTCCAAAGAGCAGCTGTTGAAAAGTTTGTTAGCCTATTATAAACAAGCCTTGAAGAAAGCATTTCACTCCTGGTCCTGGGCTGTGATACCTTTATGTATAGACCCCCAAAACTGTATTAAGAAATACGTATTGATCTTAGCTCACAACTGGGGCTCCATTAACAAGCGAGATGAGAGACACACCAAAAGAGGAGCAGATGAAAGAATGCACTCACAGACCACAAACTGTCACCTTCAACTTCTCATCCAGGATGCTGATCACCTTAGGCAGCTTCACCAGAACTTCAAATTTGGGCAGCACTACAGAAAACAGTCCAAAAGGCACCAAAAATTTAAAGGAAAGGGAGTAAAATGATAAAGAGTGATGGCTATTGTTCTAATACCTCTTTCCCAAAGAGTCCCAAAGCATTTCATAGTCTTTCTCGTTGGTCTGATTTTCAGAGGTTCTGGTCATCTGCAATGCCCACTGAAGTCAATGGGACCCCCAAGGGCTCAGCATCTTTTAAAGTAATATCATATTAATATAGAGATTACTTCACCTGCCACTAAATGTGGCTGCCTCTGAGGTGGAATGGGGCAACCACAGTGATGTCTGACACCAGGAAAATTATTAAAGAATCATATACCTACTCATGCGCACAGAGGGAGCTAGGACTAGTCCCGACTTCTTTCCATTCCAAAATCACCTGACTCTAGCCAAAGGAGGCCTCCCCTAGCTGCCAGTGGGGGAAGAGCCTTTTTCTTGTCTCTGTGACCCTGTCTCAAAAGACAGCATCACACACACACCAAGCCAGCCACACTACATAATAGTGTCTCAGGAGGGGCAGTGAACAATTTCTGTGGTGGGAATGCTAGGCAGGATTTCAGGGGCAAGGACTGGAACTGGAATCTGGCCAAGATACTGGAGTTAACACCCTGGCTGGCACAGAAAGTGCCTGAGGATTTTTATGAACCAGGAGGAGTCAGCACTTTGGCCATACAGCCTATGTTCCCTCTAAGCTGTGCATGTGTGCACACACACACAGGTTGTGAAACCTATGCACACAACAAAATAAAGCACCCACAAAAAAATCCAAGTGCTAATAATTTTTATGCTACTTTAAGAAGATGATTTCAAGTAGCATGTTTCAAATAAAGTTTTGTAATTTATAAAATCATTTTCATCACCATATTAAAATCAGATGTAGATATTATTTGGATCATATACACTTGCTTCACTGCACTCACAAGTTTGACAACATGCACTGGGGTGCACACAAATTTGGACACTGGTTCCAAAAATTTGCACAAATGAATTTTTTTGAGCACACAGCCTATGAAAAATTAGAGGGAACATTGCATACAGCTTATCTTAAACTTTGGGACTCCAGCAGCAGTGTCCCTTAGCACGAGCATCAGCACTGACTCAAAGGGGAGCACAGACCTCTCTGGCTGGACCCTTTCTACAGGGGTGTCTACCACTCCAGCAGTGAAGATCTTGTATGAGAGGTAAATGGTTTCCCATCCTGAATCCAAGACTGGGATGGAGGGTGCTTTCTGGTCCTCAGCCCTCAAGATAAACAGTAAAGGACAAGAACTCTGAAAAAGGCACCACCCCAACCTGTGTGACTACAGAGACCCCCTCCCTGCCTCATTCCAGCTATGCAAACAATGCTGATCAGATCAACTGACCCATTCAATCACCCTTCATGCACCATTTTCAACATCTTGGATCAGCAACCAGCAAGTGGCATGCCACTCTTAATACAGCCATCCTTACCATATTCCTTCACAGTAAAGGGATGTTGTACCTTGCCCCCAGAGCCCTTTTGCACCACCACTTTGTAGGTCCCTTGGATGGGCTCAGAGATGAGGGGGAAGGAGAGCTGGGTGAAGCCCTCTTTTAACTCAATTCCTCGCCACTGATACAACCGGTTTTTCTGTGGGTCCTAGAGGTGTAAAGACCAGAAGATTACTAGGAGAGCAGGTTTTGCTCCAACTGACAAAAGAGAAGGACTGGCAGAGCTGTGAGGGGAGCCCAGGCCTGGAATAGCAGGGGCTGCATGGCAGTATTTTGATGTTATTGGCGCTCCATATCCTAGACAAAAATCAACAAGAAGCAGGGCTGGAACTAGACAAGTTGGCACTCCCTAGGCCCAATCCAGCCACAGCTGTCAGCGGGGAGCAGGATGTGGCCCCTGCCACGCTGGGAGTCCCCAGCCCGGCAAGTGGCTTCCCAACCGGCAGGGTCCCCCAGGGGAGTGCTATCCCCACTGGCCGGCAGGTCCTCCAGCATGGTGCTTTCTCTGCCAGCCGGCAGGGTCCCCCAGCGGGGCGCTTTCCCCGCCAGCAGGGTTGCCCACTGTCAGGACGCAGAGGCCACTGGCACGGGGCAGGTCCAGTCCCAGAGGAGTCGCAGCATGGCCAGGCCAGAGACGGTGACCACCAGCGTGGCCCAACAACAAAGCTGCCCAGGAAGTGGTGCTTGGGAAAGTGTGGTTCCCGTGGTTCTCACCAGGCTGTAACTAGGGTGAATTTTAGAGAGTGCCCATCGTTCCCTTTAAGCTCTAGAGCGCCCTCAAAAATTCAGATCCCTGGGCTTTGCCCTGCTTGCCCTGCCCTAGTTACAGCCCTGGCAGCCAGGGGCCATTTGTGGCCTATGGTGAGACGTGATAGCTCCGAACACGAAATAAATTCCTCTGCATACCTCAATATAGACCAGTGGAACCTGGAAAAAAGTGCAAAAGGAAGAATGAGTTGAGAATTCAGACCTCAGATAGAAATAGCAGCATGTGCTGAAAGGGGTCAAAGACATTGATGTAAATGAGAGCAGAGTCTCGAGTGACACTAGCGAGGACACAGGGCTTTGGATCGCCATGCTTCAGGCATACCAATCACAAGCTAAGGCCTGGGAAAAATGTCCTTCCATGAGGCAGCACAGCATAATCAAGTGCATTATGGGAACTTTAAAGCTTCCTGAGAGCCATGTGGCATGGCCATGGCCAGACAGAGGAGAGGGTTGAAGGAGATAGACCATTGCAGGAAGGAATGAGAGCAGCATGGTGGACTCAAAGTTGTGTCTGGTGCAACAGAGAGAAGGAAGACCAGGATAAATGGTCCAGCTGCAGTGATCTGGTAATGGTAGCTCCTACAACCCTAGTAACAAGGGGGTTTTGCTTAGTGCTGAGGTGGTGAAAGGGATATTGTCTCTGTGTCATGTCATTCCCAGATCTTTCTAAGACTGTAAAGTGATGACTTTATGAAGCAGTCTACAGGAGGAGTCCTGAAGTGCCAGAAAGCATAGGGATGCACCTGGTACAAGAGCCTCACCAACACACGTGCACCCCCCCCACACACACACTCACATCCCACCTCAAAACCCACAGAAAGGGTCAGAAATAACAAAGATGAGATGAGCAAACTGTCTGGAACCATCTGGAAAGTATGGGCAGATTTTGGAGTTTGCTCTGGGGAAAGCAGCTCCGAAGATCCGCCCACCCTCCCCAACCCAATCCACCTCCTGCCGCTGGGGCTGAGGCCAGATCCTGCCACTGGCAGTGGCCCTGGGTCCTGGCCAGGGCCTGTTCCTGGTTCAGCAGAGAGGCAGAAAGAGGCCAATGAGGGGGGAGGCAATGCCTCCCCCTGCCTCTTATAAACTCTGCCCCTGCTGGAAAAGATATCAATGTCATTAATAAGTAAAGATAATATTTAATAATTATTATTATTAATAATAATTTGTGGGTGAAGATGCCAAGTGTGGACTTAGAAGGAGGACCCATACTATGTGGGGTATAAATCAGGCAAAACAGATTAGTTATGTGCAATCATCAGCTACCTCTTCCTTAAACTTCTCTTAGTTAGTGTTTGCTAAAATCCTTTCTTTCAGTGTACACTTAGTATTACTTACAGCTCCTAGCTCTCTAGCACAGCCAAGCTGCCTTCACCCCTACATTCAGGAACTGAGGAAGTGGACATCTCTCTCAGCCAGGTTAACAGGAAAGGGTTTGAGTACATTAATCCAAAGCATAGAGTATAAAAATACATCAAGTACCTTAGAACAAAATTGTAATTCTAATTATTATCCATTTGATTAATTATTTTCTTTTAATCGCTCATTTGTCTATCAGGTTATACTATCTTCATAAAAAGTTATAAAATTATACAAATTTGGTTACTGGTAAGTATTCCTGTCGTACACTACAGGGTCCTTGTAAATATGCTCTGGAGTCTGCTTCTGGGACAAGAACCTCACTTCTGCTCAGATCTTTCAGCGAGCATATAACCCCACTCAAATTACTAAACATCCAGAGAACAGACAACAAGCTTTTCTCAAAGGGATGTTTCTCTTAGTCCTTTCCCCCCACAAATGACTTAAGAACTAACATACTTACCACCTTGTGCAGGGGATGGAAGTTTTCATCCAGACAGACAACTCGAAACAAGACTGAGATAGATAAACAGAGATTTTCATAATGAGACATTTAGCCACCAAATCAGGAAATGCCAGTCATATGGTATGATGATGAATGGGATATGAAACCTTCTATCTTTATGGGCTTGTGCTCACTACAAAATTAGGTCACACTAGAACAAAACCTTGAGAAATCATGTTAATTAACACAATGTTAAAGACACCTTTGCAGTCAGTGTAGACATGGACAAGTCATATTTATCATGGTGTCTACTGGTCATGGGGAAATGCTACTGGAGTTGTAGGATTCACCAGGATCAGTTGACACAATGTTACACATGGCTTGGCTATGTCTACACTGACTGAAATGTTGCACATAATATCATGTTAATTAACACAGATCCTCATGGTTGTGGTCTAAGATGACCTTGTTATCTAGAAATGACAGGAAATCAGCTCCATTCCAGTATTCTGCCTGATCACACTGAGCCATCACTCTCAGGCTAAGAAAACTAGGTGATCAAAGAAAGTAGTACAGAGTGTTCCACTTTTGGCACACCAGTTCCAATACAGCCTCTGGTCAGGGGGTAGATGGCACAACTGACATGGCTCATAGAAGTCTTTCATCTCTATGGCACTGACTTCACATTGAGCAAAATCCACTTCCATCTTGAAGGCTATTTGATTGCCTATGTGAAATCAGCTGGTTGGGCCTCAACCCAGTTTTCAGTGGGATAAGTATCCAAATCATAAAATTAAACCAGCAAAGTGATTGAAATCCTCTCTTTGGTGGTCTCGATAAAGAGGATGAAAATGACATAGTTTCCCAGAGTCTGTGCACACAGGCTATATGTATGAGTGTGGCTTACACCTGTACTCCCTATGCTGGAGATTAAAAAAAAAAAAGTCTTCATTCTCCGGGGACTGTTGATCTGGCACCTTCAGTGCACTGCGGATGTCAGGCCAACATGGATCCAATGCTTATATAGGCTATGGAGAATTTCCTGAAGGCAAGTCCCCATCCAGCTCTCTGCACCTGTTTGTCCTGGTTTGTAGATGGGTTTGTCTGTTTGGACGAAGACCAAACTCTCTGAGTTCTTCACTAGCACCGATTTCTGGCTCCTGAACTCCAGTGTTGGCCCCTTCACCAGCACCGTGAGAAAGGCTGCTGACGAGCTGTTACATTTGGGAAGCTGGAGAAATGTAAAACAACAGCTGTATTAGAGACTCCACATCCCCTCAACAGCCTCTTCAACTGAACCTGCCTTTGGGAGATAAGAGCTTTTTGTGAAGCCATGAGAGACCCAACCACAGAGGTGACAAGGATTAGATTGGGGCAGGAGCACAGAGGCTGACATCTCCGAACGCCGAACATATGCACCAACAGCCCATCGAACCTTCTGCTCTTGGTGCTTACAGCAATAGAACCTGCACCAGCTTCCTCCAGCCCAGTCACTCTGCCTCTAACAAATTTCCCCTTCATGTCTGAGCCCCAAATTTATCTTCCTTTTTTCTTGCCACCTGAAGAGTTTGGGAATAAACCTCCTTCCTCCTGTTATACTGTTCCCCAAAAGAGATTTATCCATTGTGATCCTGTGACCCTTTTCTAAATTAAATACATTGACCCTCCACACACCTCTGCGTCCATCAAGAGGCAATTTCCCATCCATGTATTACAAACCGTAGCTAAGCAGACTGCTTTCGTCAGCTGGGATTTAAGATCAGACCCAGAGGCTAAGTTCCTATCTCTTGAGTTACTCAAGTACTCTTGTTAGCTCTCAGTAAGTAGCAGACGGTTACAGTCACTGAGGCAGCCATGACCACACACAATAAACCCATTTCTTACACCCACAAAACAAGCAATTCCAGGCACCTGAGGTCTGATCTGCTGAGCATGTGCCCTCTGCAACCAAATAGTGAGCTACATCAGCAGGAGGGGCAGAGCAAACCCAGGGCCCTCTCTTGGCCCATAGCATGAGGAAATCCAAAGGCCTTTCACAGGGTCTGTCCCAGAAAAGGAGACTGCTTTCTGAGCATCCACAACAGCCATTGCTAGCTGGGAGAGGGTTAGGAGAAAGCAGACTGCTGATGGCAGAAGCTGTTCCTGCAGCAGCAGGATTCAGGTGCTGAGGGACCCAGTAGAGAAGCTGTAGAGACTTGGAGCAAACACTCCTGTAACCAGAGAACCAGGGATTGGCATGGGAAGCAGCAGCCCTCCAAGAATTAAAGGTGCACTAACAGGAATAAACTATTAGGCATCATGGCCTAAATGGCCTGGTGGCACCATGGCCTGGAATAAACTATCTAGGCACCATGCTCTAGACCAGATGGTCAGCCCACGTAGCAGAGAAGGCACTGCAGGACCTGTAAAGGGGGTTAGCACAATGGGAAGTTTAGGGTGGGCGTTGTACCAAATTATTGCCCACAGGTGAAGCAACATGCAAGCAGATGCTTAGTCATCTGCTACATTTGATGACAGGAAGATAACACAAAAGGACCCCAGTGATAAAGGAATGAAGCATGCCAGAGGTATAGGGTTGCCATCCATCTGGGTTTTACCCACATAATCTGGGATTTGGCTTCTGAGTCTGGGTGGCATTTAGGGTTGCCAGGGGTGCAAACCTTTCGGGGACCTGCTAAGCTTGAATGGCACCTGAGCTAAAAATCAGGTTCCAACAGGGTGGAGGGATGCACCAGGCCATTAACTCAGCTAGGGATGCCTCCTTGCTGTAGACATACTTCTTCAGACAATCCAGTGAGTGACAGGGATGAGGGGGACAGAGGAGCAAGTGACAGAGACTGGGTCTTGGAGGGAAAGTTGGAGCAGGGGCAGGCTCTCAAGGGAAAAGATGGACGAGGGACAGGGCCTCAGGGGAAAGAAGTGGGTCAGGGTGGGTTCTTGGGGGTCCAGTTACCAGTGATTAGAAAAGTGTAACCCTACAGTGGGACCTACAGACTAATTGCCTTTCTAAAAGCAAGATGGTCCAAAAGGGACAGCGCAGCTGCAAGTCCTGAAGGCCATTAGACAAATTTAGTCTTGTACCCTGTATTCAATCACTCTGAGAGGGCAATTCAAAAAATTACTGTGTTCATCTTTGGTTGTAACTGACTAAGTTGATGTGATTTGCATCCTTTCTGACAGCCTTCCATTTGAAAGGTACAGCCTTTCATCTGAGTTGCCATTAATGATTATTACAGCATTGGCAGCCTCAAGACCAAATAACAGAATTGGATCCTAAGGAATCATAAGAAGGTTCCAAAACTGTGAGAGTAAAAAAAAAGCAAACAGCAGATCATGGTTTTATTCTGTTTTTTTTTTTTTTTTTTTTTTTTAACTACCCTTTACTCCTCTGACCATGGGTGTGTGACCATTTCAATTTGAAAAATCAACTTTTCATGCACCCAAACTCCATGTCTCTCCCTTGTTGCTCAGCAGGGGACTGCATGTACCATCTCCTCACTCTGAGGCAGAGGAACTCCCATCCATTTCATAGTACTCTCTCAACTTTCTCCCCTCCTCTGTTCCTACACTTTCCTCCCTGTTCTGCCGCCTCCCCATATTCTCCTGTCCGCAGGCACTTTTCTAATCAAACACAACAAATCATGACCCTAGAATCCACTGTACTAAAGCTAGAAAATAAGCCTGAAAAATGAACAGTGGGCATCCACAGAACACTCCTCATATGGCTCAGATTTTCCAGTTATTTTTCAATAAAGAGTTACACAAGCTGTAAAGATTGTTACAAGCAAGAAAGTCTTTACAACCTCCTTGAAAAATGCTGTAAAACCCTCACCCCATCACGCTCTCCTTACCTCAGTGCAGTAATTATATTTACAATCTGCAAATATATTTTTAAAATAATCAATTTATTCACATTCAAAGCAATTCAAAGATCATTTAAATCAGTCTTTCTTTGTATAGTATTGATAACTAAATAAATGCGTGCATTATCCAATAATCACAATAAAATATTTAGATTAAAAAAAACCTAAATACCTCATAATTAATTGACCAAATAGTTAAAAAGAATTATGTTTTTATTTTAATTATTTTTCCCCGCTGCCCTTTGGCTGCTACTCTGCCAAAGACACAAAACTTTTCCTGCTTCTGCCTCCCAGCTTTCCAGCATTCTCTTCTGTAAGGACAGGGCAGCATCAATTCCCAAACTCTGCCCCAAAGA
The DNA here is from genome assembly GCA_007922195.1 of Podocnemis expansa. Lineage (NCBI taxonomy): Eukaryota > Metazoa > Chordata > Testudines > Podocnemididae > Podocnemis > Podocnemis expansa. Next base: position 241,682 of record ML682217.1, on the reverse strand, counting down.
TAGCCACAGGAAAAGTGACGGCTGAATCCTGGGCAATGAAGTTCTGTCTAAGCCATGGGGAGGCTGAGGAAGGGGAAATCAGAGAAAAGTTGATGCTATGTCCCAAGCAGCACTGAAAATCATGGGAATGGAGTTGCTTCTTGGGTCATCATGACAGCATCCTCCACAGGCATCAAAATCGTCTGACTTGCAATTAATTCACAAAAACTGACAAGACTGTCAAGTGCAAACTTACAGGGCCTAGCAACTAACCCGTCATAGTTATGAGACGCTAACCAAGAATCTGGTGAGGGCTGGTTTCCCACAGCACTCCAGTAACCTCTCTGAGTGAGAGCAATTACAACAGACTTCACTGTGGGGTTCAAACCGATGACCATAAACCTTAAAAGCACAAGCCCCTCACAGCTGAACCCCATTATCTTTGAGTGGGTGGAAGGACCTTCTTGTCACCTCAGGCAGTAATTGCAGAGCACCATGATCTCACATGCAAGTGTCTGAAAAAGTGGAATTTTCTCTCATGTGATAAATAAATTTGTTAGTCTTTAAAGAAAGTGCCACAGGACTCCTTGTTTGTTATGACTTTATGGTTCACCTGCCCTAGAGCTAGAGATCTCATGACCACAGGGGTGCTAAAGGATTAAGAATTTCTAAGAAAGAAAAGGATTTAGAAGGCTTCCTGCAGCACATAGGTGGGTCTTGAAGGCTGAGTTTCCAGATATGGGGAAAGGAATTGTGCATGGAGAGGGAAATGGGCAGGTCAAGCACAGGGTAGGTCAGAGCCCAGGCTAGGCAACTTCCTTTATTCCCAGACTAGCTCCACTAAGTTGCCGTGGCTAAATAAGAGAGCTCCAACAGTTACTTCCTCTGGTTACTTTCCTTATTGCTTTACTGTTGACACAGATAAAAAACCCCTGGGGCTCAGTAACTCACAGTGAACTGGATGCACTCAAACACGTCGTTCACTGCCACCACATCTTCAATCAGGCTCCTGGTCTGCCCTGCATATTCCAGCGTGGCACTCAGCGTCACAGACTCATTCAGGTGGGTCAGCTGGATACAGATCTTCTCAGGGACCTTGGTGTGGATCAGAAAGGGCACTAACACCATGTATTGTCTGAGAAGGAGAAGTGCACAGGTCAGAGATGCGGGAATGGATACTAGAAAGTGGCACCAATGAGAAGGATTGTACCAATGCAAGCAAACAAACAAGTTTGATGGTCTCAGCTTTTATCGTCCCACATGACCTGTATCTAAATCAGAAGGACCTTTTCCTTGTGTCCATAACATGTTATCCAAGGGAGATGCTGTAGTGAGGAAGGGACAAGATGACACGAGAAACTAGACAGATAGCTGTTAATGTTAGCATTTGACATTGATCCTCTGCATGTACCCTGGTACAGCAACAGTGGCAACTGCATGCAATACCCTGGATGGGTGCAGAGAAGAGTGAAGACTGCGGGAAATGACCACAGTTATCCCATTTGCTAGATAATGTAATCAAGCGCTGTTATCCAATGGGTAAACAGTAAGAGAGTGTTAACTCCAGATGTCTTTTTTACATCTTGACATGTGACCATCAAGACAATAGATACTAGAGACATAACATGGCAGAGATATAGGGCAAGCCTATAGGGACAGCAGCAAATTCACTGCCATCATTTCAATCTTTCTGGTTCTACTGAGCAGTCCAGTGAAGAAGACCTGCTCAATCAATCTGGAAATTAATGCTGTAAGTCCAGCTCCTCAAGAAGAGTAGCACTAAGTCAATGAGATGGCATTTTCCTTTGACTCAGTACAGTGAATACACTGAGGTGTCATCAAAGACCTCTGTGGGTACGTACACACGTATCTTCTAAATCGAAATAACACTGGTTATTATACTGGAGCTCCATCATTTCAAAACAGGAGACGTTATTTCAAAATAGCTTAAACCTAGTTTAATTTGAATCATCTGTTAAAGCAAAATGGTCATTTCGAAATAACACCATTCGGACATGTTATTTCAAAATAACCCTTATTTTGAATTAACACTTTTGCCCTTCTCCTTCCCAGGGTGCCTTCCTTTTTCTATATATTGGATGGGGGCATGGCCCAGGGAGGGGGCCGTGTTGCCATACCTCCCATGGTCCCCGTCTCCTGATTTGAAATAGCAAGTCCTGTGTCTGGACTTGCTATTTCCATTTGAGGTTTTTGCTTATTTCGATTTAAGTTAATTTGAAATAACGATTTTATTTCAAATTATCTTATTTTGAAATAGCTTATTTCAGAATAAGCACCTACATGTGAACATAGCCTGTTAGTGTAGACCAGGCTATAGTAATAGAAGTTATTTAGTACAGTTACCTCAAAGAGCCACAAGATGGTGCCAGATCTTCAGAAAGGACAAGAGCGAATGAACTTTATATGAAAAACAATCTGGTGGCACTTCTAAAGACTAACCAATTTATTTATCGCATGAGCTTTTGTGAGAGAAAATCCCACTTTGTCAGGTGCTTGAATTGGGTTTTTCTCCCATGACATCTCATGTAATAAATAAGTTGGTTAGTCTTTAAAGGTGCTGCCAGACTCCTTGTTTCTTTTGCTGAACAAGACTAACACGAGTACTTGACATGGTTTCCCTGGGAGAAAATTTCTCCTGCCTTCTCTCCCACCCCTTTGCATCGCAGTCAGAGCTCTGGAACTGTGCCAGGTTCACACACTGAGCCCTGATCTACACTGCAAATGTATGTCAGTATAACTATGTCACTCGGGGCATGGAAAACCCACACAATGTCATTATACCAACTTATCTCCAAGTGTAGACAATGCAGTGTCAATAGGAAGGCTTCTCCCATAGACATACCTATTGTCTCGTGCAGAGATGGAGTGTTTATGCCAACAGGAGGATCTGGCATAGATACCATCTTCACTAAGCACTACTCCAGTGCAGCTGGACCAGTGCAGCTAAGAGCACAATAAGTATAGACAAACCTTGAATCCAGATCTCTTACATGACAGAGCAAAATGCTAGTAACTAGGTGCCACAGTGTCCACCGCTCACAATGCTCCCTCCCAGGCTCAGCCCTTCAGGGTATGCCTACACTGCAGCCAGGAGTTAGCCCCCCAGCCCCACTTAGCGGACTCACTAAAACTAGCAACTCGGGCTGCAATTGGAGCACTCAGTGAATTAGCAGGTTCAGCGCCAATGTACTCTCTGAGAGAGCCTGGAAATCAAACTTGCCCCTCCCATGTGGCAGTGGAGAGCACTTATCACTAGGAGGTAGTAAGCTTAGCCTTCCCAGTACTCCCAGCCACTGCCAAACCAAGAACAGTGAGGCATATGAACAAGGAATGGAAACCTATGCACCCACACAGCCACGCAGAGCATTACCTCTCTCTTCCCATGGCTGATGTGCAGGAGGGGCCTGCATGAGAGGGAACAGGGGTCAGTGCCAGCAGAACCTCTCTTATCTCCTTCAACCTGTTTGCATGGAGGAAGCACTGATTGTATGGCTGCTGTCTGTTTACCTGTGTCCAGATTGAGCTGCAAAGCTGACTATGGAACTGGGAAGCTCCTGAAGGGGGGACTAAAGAGAGAGTTTCTTGTGGGAGAAGGGGTTTGTGCACCCGGAGTGGGCTCCTGTTGCAGAGGTAGAAACATGGGGGATCAGAAGACAGCTAGTTGTTCCCCAAAAGTGCCGCACAAGCTATTGTACTGGTGTTGGGTATTGTAGTGGTACTGGGCAAGCTATGAAGGGGAGGGGAAGGCTTCTCCCAGTGGGGAATGAGTGGTGGAGTATGTATTAGTTTTTCAGGACAAACTTATGGGCTTAGCCAGGAGAACTTATCCCAGGCCAAGGGGAAGCAGGAGGTCTGGTACAACCGTACTGCCCGTGCCTGCTCATATCATATTGGGGGCCCAATAATGGTTCTCATCCCAGTGCAGAAGAATAAGCTCCAGGCTGCCTGGGAGGGGCCCGTCAAGGTCATGAAGTAACAAGGGGAGCTATGTGGTGGAATTGTCTAACCAGGCCCACAAGCAATGGGTATACCATGTCAACACACGATGAAGCTGTATTTGGACAGGGCGGGGCTGGTGCCATCCAGGTGTGGCCAGTGTGAGGAACAGGGGAAAACCATCTGTTAAGTCTCAGCCCTGAAATTGGAGCTGGGTCTCCACTGGTAACAATCCCGCTCTCTGATCAGCTGACCCTGTCCCAGCAGGCAGAAATCAGTGCAGTGCTGGGTTCCTACCAGTCACTGTTCTCCGTGGCCTGGGCTCACGAACTTGGATGTCCACTGCATGGAGATGGGGGCAAACCCTCCCATCATGTGTCCCCCCTTCACAGTCACTGGGAAATTAGCCCAGGACCTGGAGAAGCAGGTCCAAGATATGCTGGCTCTGGGGTGATCCAACCATCCAGCAGCCCATGGGCCTCTCCAGAAATGCTGGTCCCCAAAAAATGATGGCACAATCCAGTTCTGAGTAGACTATCGAAAGCTGAATGCCATCACCGTGCCTGCTCCATGCCATGAACAAATGAGATCCTAGATCAGCTCGGGGGAGCTCATTATCTCACTACTATGGATTTCACCAAGGGCTACTGGCAGGGACCATTGGACCCAGATGCTAGACAGAAATCTTTCATCACTCCATCAGACTCTTTGAGTTCATGGTCCTACCCTTTGGCCTGAAGGGGGTGCCTTGATCTTCCAACATCTAGTGGGCCAGCTACTGAGGGGGATGGAGAGCTTTGCCTTGGCATACATGGACAATACCTGCATCTTTTGCCAGACCTGGGGAGACCATGTGTCCCAGCTAAAAAGAGTGCTAGACCAACTGAAAGAGGCAGAGCTGAGGGTGAAATCAGAGAAGTGTAAGGTGCAGAGGCGGCTTTTGGGGTAAGCAAAGCAGGTGGTGGCCTAGGGCCCGCAAGCTGTAAGGGGGCCCCATAGCTGCTGACTGCTTCACCTACCTGTGTGCTCGTGGGGTGGTGGGGAGGTGGAGGGCAGCAAGACCACCAGGTCCAAAAGCTTTGCCACCTGCCTCCAGACTGGCCTCTCTCCTCTCTGCCACGCGTACCCTGGGGGAGGGAGGAGAGCGGCCAGTGCAGCGCTGCAGCTTGCCAGGAGTGGGGCCCCCTGGAACGGCACGCTCCAAAGAGTTCAGGCCACTTCCAGGCCTGGGGTGGCCAGGGGCAAAGTGGCTGGAACTCTTTTGGCGCTGCTCCACCGCTGCTGAAGAGAGGCCGGTTTGGCTGGCACACTGGCGGGCGAGTGGCAAAGCTTTTGGACCTGGCAGTCTGTGGGCCCCGCTTCTCCCCATGGGGGAGATGGTTAGGGTGGCAATGGGGGCCCAGAGCTCCAGTGAGGGTGGCATTGGGGGCTCATAGAGGGCCCCATAAGGGCCTTCACCTAGGACACCCAATTACAAAAGTCTGCCTCTGGTAAGGTGGGGATGGCTGAAGTTACGTACTTGGGCCACAAGATGCAGAGTGGCCTCCTGAAACCTGAGCTGGCCAAGGTGGAAATGATCAGAGACCAGGGCCGTAACTACAGCTGGGCAAATGGGGCAAAGCCCTGGGTGTGAATTAGAGAGGGTGCCCGAGTAGACCCTTCCTGGCCCTCAAGAGGCATGTGCCTTTAAGGAGCTGGGGAAGGCGCTCCCTGCCTGGCTCTAGCTGCGCTAAGCCAGGTGGTGGGAGATGCTTCCCCGCCCCAAGTTCAGAGCGGCCAGGGCAACCCCCACCCAGCCCTGGCTGCACTTGGCTGCTGGTAGGGAAGGGACCCCCCCCCACCCATGCTTGTTGGCTGGTGGGGGAAGAGAAACTCCAGCCCAGCCCTGGCCACGTTTGCCAGCCAGCGGGGAAAGACAAACCCCAGCCTGGTCCTGGCCACGCTTCCTGGGTGGTGGGAGCAGACAGTCCTGTGATCAGCCAGCTGGCGGGGAAGGCACCTGCCTGGCCGGGAGACTGGGGCCCAATCTGGCTGCCCACTGCCAAAACGGATAGGGCCCAGGAGGGATCAGGGCCCAGGTGGGTAGGGCACCTTTGGGGCTGCTTGCCCTGGGTGCCAGACATCCTAGTTACAGCCCTGTCAGAGACTGGCCAGTTCCTGAGACTAAGAAACAGGTCCAGGCCTTTATCAGGATGGCAGGGTACTAGTGGAGGTTGGTACCCCACTTCAGTTCCATAGCAGCCCCATCACCAAGCTATGTAAGAAAGGGAAGTCAGACAAGGTGGTCTGGACTGAGCTGTGTCAGAAGGCCTTCTGTTTGCTGAAGGAGGATCTGATTCAGGACCTGTTTCTGGTGAACCCAGATGTTGACAAGCCCTTTGCAATGTTCACAGATGCCTCGGACACAAGTCTGGAAGCAGTGCTGATGCAGCTGCATGCTGAGGAAGAGAGGCACCCCATTGTGTACCTGAGTAAGATGCTGCTGCCCCAGGAACAGAACTATGCTGTCATTAAGAAGTGCCTGGCCATGGTGTAGGCCCTGAGGAAACTGCACTCATATCTATCCGGAGGACCTTCCCTGTGTACACAGACCACTCACCTCTGACCTGGTTACACCAGATGAGAGGGGTTAATGCCAAGCTCACGAAGTGAGGGCTGATCCTCCAGGATTATGGGATGGTGGTGGTCCACATTAAGGAGAGTGCCAATGTCATAGTGGATGCCCTGTCCTGAAGATGGGGCTGGAATATTCCTAGGCCACCGCTGAGGTGACCCTGCTTAGTTCAGTGTCCAAGGGGGGAGAGATTTGCCAAAGTGAGGAGACACCCTGGGGACTGTCTCAGGATGGCAGAGTAGTGGCTCATTTTTCCGTATTTACTGTTCATGTAGTCTGGTAGTGGGACTTGGGTTTATAATTATTACAAGGACCAATGGAAGGTGGATGGGCTCCCCCCAGCCTCATCTAGGCATACTTTATTAGGATCCAATCTCTACTCAGTCAGACACACAGGATGTGGCAAATCAAGACCAAGGGGCAGTATTCACTTGGCCCAGGAAAACAGACTGAGGGCTAGGAGAGGCGGTGAGACAAGGGCAGGGCCGGCTCGACCCATAAGCAAATGAGGCCCTGGCTTGGGGCGTCATTTGCTTAAGGATGGCCTCAGTGCCACACCGGGGGGAGGAGGGCCAGGACGGCCCAAAAGCCAGACCCCCAGCTCCAGTCCCTCCCTGAACCAGGTCATTCTACCCCCAGGGGCAGAGCAGGCCGGCCCATGCATCGGGCTCCACTCTCTCATCCCGCCTTTGGGCCAGCCGTCTCTGCCACTAGGGAGGAAAACCTTGTCTAGGGGAGGGTCAAGAGAGCAGACCCCTGCCTCTGGGCTTGCCCGCTCCACCCCTCGGCCACCTGTTCCCCATCCTGGGAGTGAGGTGAGCTGACCCAGAGTGGAGTGGGGGGGACACAAAATCAAAAGCTGGCTCAGGGCACCAAATCCCCCTGAGCCAGCCCTGGACAAAGGGGTGGAGGGAAAAGGGCAGTGCTATGGAGGGGTCTAAGGGAAAGGATCCCCAGAGCATGGCCCTTCTCCTCTGGGATGATTGCAGATGTAACCTTCAGGTAACCTGTCAGCTAATCTTCCATGTTGTGAACCTAAATGCTAAGAAACCTTTCTGACTCCCATACTGGCTGAGAGCCACTCCTGACTGGAAGGTGGAGTGCTGGGCCTTTAAGCCATGGAGGAACCCCCCAGGGCCCCTGTGGAATGGGGGCTCCAGCAAGGGGAGCTCCGGGCAGAGCAAGGCTTGACCCTTCTGAGGCTCGAATTGGGAGCTGGCTGCACGGTAGCACAGAGACCTGGGCTGGACTGGAGCAGATTCCACATTAGTGACAACCAGGGGAGACCCAGACATGATTCCTGAGAGGCTCTGTCACGCGTCCAGCTCTGCAGCGGTCCCCAGTAATCTCCATCCAGCAGCAGAGGAAGCATTACTGCCAAAGCCCCAGGTGACAAAGTCTCCTTCCCTTGTAGCAGAACCCCTCACTTTTAGCAGTTAACAGGCAGGAAGGAGTGCATGGGCAATGAGAAAGCAAAATTACAATATAATACACTGATCTGCTGCCAGCCACCCAGGGACCTCAGAGTACCTTGCAGACATTAATAAACATGGTCCTCTCACATGCACACCCCCACCCCATGTCTTAGCACGGTACCATTATCCTCTGGTTAGTGAAGGGAGGATAGAAGCACAGAGCAGTGCAGTGTCTTTCCCAGGGTGACAGTCAGTAAGAATCAGGAGCAGGACTAGAGCCTAGTACTCCTAACCCCCCTCCCCCCCAAAAAAACAGGACAAGCCCCCTCTGATGTGTGGCTTACGGTTCAGTGGTGAGTGAAGTGTCTCCAGGGAGGAAGAAGAGGAGCAGGAGGAGGGTGCTCGGACCACTGGGCAGCCTGTCCTTCCTCATGGTGAAGAGCAGGGGTGGTGTGTGAGGCAGACACACAAACTATTCTGCTGGCTCCCTGCACCTTGCCCTGGCTCGCCTCTGAGTTGGCCTCTTTATACTGCTCTCTGTAAACAGCCCCCAGGAGGGGTGAGATAAGGGCAGGGGGCCAGGGCCATCTAGGAAATAAGGAGAGGAATACAAGGAGAAGTTCTCTGGCCAGACCTGGCCAAACTGGGAGACAGAGGGTCTACTAGACCGGAGCCCTCTCCAATCTGACAGGGAGAGGACAGAAGTGAAGGCAGGGTAGATGAAGGGAAGAAGAGAAGCTGGCAACAGGCAGCGATGACCTTGTTTTTGATGCAGCTTAGCATGTAGGAGCCAGCCACATACTTGTACCAATGCTAGGAGTGGTAGAACTGGGAGTGCTTGGGTCAAGATGTTTTATGGGAAGCAACGGGGCAGAGGCCTGAGCCCCAGTTGCCAAAGGGGGGTAAGAACAGTCCCTGCTTGGTTTAAGGAAGAGGTTCTCTACTGAGCCCCATTCCTTTCTGATACTTCCTCTTGCCCCCAGCCTCATGCAGAGACCTATCCAGGCATAACACAGGCAAATGGGGCCAGAGAGAGGCTGACCAATCACCTCTCAGAGACAAACCAGCCTTCATCCTATTGCCTTCCTACCCATAGCACACAGAGGGTATGTCTACACTATGGGCTTAAGTCTACTTAAGGAGGCTTAGGTCAAGTTAAGCGAAGCTCTGGCCACATTTGGAGTTCATTAAGCCGACTTAATAACTCTCACTTTTTAAATCGACTTAGGTATTAAGGTGACTTTTTTAAGTCGATTTAATGCAGTGTGGCCATCTGAGCCGTAGTCTACATTGGGGCAGGTTTTCAGTGGTAGTCGACCGGCAGTTACGCAAGGAACGTAAAATTCCTTGTGTAAGTGCCGGCAACATTTTAGGCACCAATATACATTTAGGAAAGCCAACTGCATATCCCTCGCAGTCGACTTTCCCGTATGCCTCTTGGACCCCAGGACTTCCAGGGGTCAGACTTGCTGCTAACCACTCCCAGAACACTGGGCTGACAGTGGCAATTTTGCTGCCATCAGTATAGATATACCGTAAGTAAACTTACGAAGCCCTATGTAATAACATGTGCCTGCTTACGTTGACTTAATAAAGTAGACTTAAGCAAATACATTTTTTAGTAGGACACTTTCTTAACTCAACTTAACCAACTTTGTTAAGTTGACTTAAGAGAAGTGTGGACTCAATAAATTGACTTAATAAAGTCGACTTTAAGTAGACTTTATTAAGTCAACTTAATAAAGTCATCTTAGCTTTTGTAGTGTAGACGTAGCCAGAGAGGGTAACAGGGTTGGATGGAGGTGGGAAGCTGCCAACAATTTCAAACATTCATAGTCTGTAACATATTAATCGGTTCCCATGGGCAACAGCTTAGCCGTCCCCACTCAGCACAGGGGTCACTTACTACAGAAACAGTCCATCTAGTTTAGTCTCTTGCTTGCTCCCACACTGGATGAGACTATTGGTTTATTTAGTAGAGACTTCTGTGCTTGAGAGTAGCCAGTGCTGGATGCTTCAGAGAGGGAGAGGAAGAACCCATAATGCACCTCAATAGGGAACTCTGTCTCATGGAGGAAAATTTCTCCCTGAACCCCTGCCCCTTGCTAGCAATCTGCTTATGCCTTGAGCATGAACAGCTTCAGCTCTTGTAATTATTACCCTAATGGCACCTGGCATCACGAATGCTCCTCTGAGTCATAGTCTCAAACAACAGCTACCGGTATGTTAAAAAGGCAGTTACAGCTGGAATCGTGTATGCATAATTCAAGGAGAAAGGCTTCACAGGGACAGAGTCACTGTCTGAAAAACAAGCATCATGAAGCCAAGCAAGTCAGAGTTAAGGCTGCATTCAAAAGAAATCCAAACCGATTTAGGTCAGAAGCTGGGCTGGATTTCCAATTAGGTACAATAAGTACTTGCCTAGGGACGTGTGTTCTGGGGGCATCTCAACAGTGGTGGGTTACCAGCCACATGGGCCAACAGGGCCTGTGCTTAAGGGCCCCCAGCAATTTGGAAGCCCTGTATAAGTGCTAAAACAGCAAGGAGTCTTGTGGCACTTAAAGACTAACAGATTTATTTATCACATGAGCTTTCATGGGAGAAAATCCCACTTAAGCATCTGATGAAGTGGGATTTTCTCCCACAAAAGCTCATGCAATAAATAAATCTGTTAGTCTTTAAGTGCCACAAGACTCCTTGCTTTTTTTGCTTTACTAGACTAACACAGCTGCCCCTTTGGGACTTTGTATGAGTGCTGAAACTCTGGTCACACTTCTTCCTCCTCCTCCTCTTCTCTCTCAGGCCCTCACCTCTGTGTTCCTCCTCTTCCCCCTCAGGCAGTGCCCTCAAATCCCTCCTTCATACCCGTCTCCGGATCTGGCCAAGCCAGTTGTTCCAGGCTCTCTCTTCCTCCACCCCAGTCCCCTGCACAGAGCTGACCTAGCCAGCCCCTCTCTCTCTGTCACTTCACCCCCCTTCCAGAAAACATATAGGTGAGCTGTAGGAGATGGGGGGGCAGAGTATACTGAGGCGAGGGGCATGTGAGGTATAAATCTGGCCATAGTCAGCAGGGCACAGTTAGGGACCCAAAACAATCTTCACTCTACCCTATTGACACAATGTATGAAAGGAAAAAGAATCTTGACCTATTTTTAAAAAATGAGTTTAATCTGCTCTGGGACTGCAAACCATGGAATTTATCCTAGTTACCAAGTTGAGTCACTAGGGGGAAGATTTAAGGTGGCTTGGATGTATAGCTGGGCATTTCCTAACAGGGAAGGGTGCCTCCAACTTTCTCCTTCTCCCTGCCCCTGTAGCTTTTAGAGGAGAGGGGGAAACTGACAGGCAAACTCCCAGACAAGTACAGCTCTGACTCAAACTCAAATGCTGTGTAACTAGTTGTGCCCAAAGGCTTGCTCATGTGCATACTCAGCTGCTTTCATCAGAGCTATACAAACTCACCAGAAGTACTTGCATCAGTATACAGTGTGAATGTGCTGCACCGTCCCATAGTGCAACCCTCCATCATCCAGCGCACTGTCTTTTGGGAAGTTTTGGCAATGCATGGGAGGGCAGCAATAAGTTGCACAGAGAGTCCAGGAAGAGTGGGGTCAATTTTCCAGCATGCAGCTTTCTCCACCCCGTGTCAGCCAGAGTCCATAATTTTTGTGCCTACACAGCTCTCCACTACTGTCAAGTGTGGCAAACAGAGAATATGCAATCCTTTGGTTTTTGCAGAGCCACAAGAACTGGCTGTTGTGGACTTGCCCTCATGCTCAGGGTTTAACTGATCACCATGTTTGGGGTCCGGAAGGAATTTTCCCCCAGGGCAGATTGGCTTGGGCACTGGGGTTTTTTTGCCTTCTTCTGTAGCATTGGGCATGGCTCGCTTGCTGGTTGATTCTCTGTATTAAAGTCTTTAAATCATGATTTGAGGACTTTAATAGCTCAGTTATGGGTTTGAGCTTCATTGTAGGAATGGGCGGGTGAGGTTTTTGTGGCCTGCAGTGTGCGGGAGGTCAGACTAGATGATCATATTGGTCCTTTCTGATCTTAGAGTCTGTGAATCTATGAGTCTAAATCAGTGAGGAACATGATAATTGCTTAGAGGACAGAATGCTATGAAACCCAGTGAAAACTAGTTCAAGGCTATTGGTGGTGTGCATTGGGTGCCACTTCTGGGCCCCAGAAATGAGCACTAACTGATGAGATCTCGTCATAATGCAGGTTTGGGATAAGATGCAGCAGCTGTGTGGCTGCAGAACTTTGCACTTGTAAGCAAACAAAACTGCACCAAAGAAATTCCTGACTATCATCAATTTCTACTGCCACAATCTTTGGCTTAGCACTCGGGTCAAAAAGGGACCATGGCATTCAGGCAACTAAAGACAGAGATAGGCACCTAGTGGGATCTTCAAAAGCATCTAGGGCTATGTCCCCACCTAAGTTGTTAAACTGATTCTACTTGAATCAATTTAACCAAAGCGAAATAAAACTTGTTAAACCAATTCAAGTTGAATCGATTTAACAGGTCCAGACCAAAAAGCCCAGATCGAATTGGCATGTCCTGACACCGCACTTGTTAGTTCGATTTGGGAGAAGGGCACCCTGAGAGGTGTGACAACATGGCCCCCTGGCAGGGCCATGTTGCCACACAATCCCCTGCCTGGCTCTCACCTGGAGAGCCAGGCAGGGGAAAAAAGCCTGCAAGGCAGGGATTACCTTGCACCCTGCATCCCCCCTCCACCTGGCCCCCAGCTGGGGAGGGACTGCAGGACACCCAGCTTCCCCCAGAGCTGCGGGGCAGCACGGGCTGGGAGCTGGCATGCTGCCCAACTCCCTAGCAGCTGCGGGGCAGCATGGGCAGGGAGCCCGTGTGACCCCCATCTTCCTAGCAGCTGCAGGGCAGTGGGGTCATATCGATAACAGAGCCAGACAGGGTTATTTCGAAACCACAGTTTTGAAATAATCCTCATTTCAATATATAACTAGGTTTTATTATATCGAAATGTTTTTCCTTATTTTGAAATAAGGGAGCTCTTTATTTCGAAATAAGGAAATGTCGTTGGGATATGTCAACTTTTAAATCGAAACAATGGTCATTGTTTCGATTTAAAAGCCTCATGTGGACGTAGCCTAGGTGTCTAACTCCCAGTAGGACTCACTGGAGCAGGGGAACTGAATCTTGTGTGTTCCAGAGGGGTGCCCAAACCACCAGGCTGCAGCATCATTCTTGCTCACTGTCTTTGACCCAATGCCAAATATTTATAAATCTTTATCTAGAGTGGAACAGCTTCAATGGGAGAGATAGTTCAGTGGTCAGTGCACTCTCCTGAGAAGATTCAAATCCTTTCTTCATGCTGGACAGAAGGGAATTGAACTTTGGTCTCCCACATTCCAGCAGAATACTCTAATCATTGGGATTAAAGTTATAAGGCAGCAGTCGTAGTAGCACTGCCACCTTTGTTCTGAACGTGGCCCAGTCTGGTAGATGTCCTCTGAGCATAGCTACTAGATCAGGCTCCGCTTGCGAGTTTGGCAAGCAAACATCTATCTGCCCATGAATTGAGGATTGCATAGATGCGTAGGCAGGAGATGGGTGCCTGGATGCCTACAGTGAGGCAGCAGTGCACTGGCACAGAAAACAGGACCTCAGGGTTCTCGGGAACTTACAGTGAAAACATTTAAGCAGGGCTTTTGTGGAGCTCAATGGTGCCTAAAAACCAGGACTTAAGTGTCCATATTGAGCCTTTAAGTGGTTAGGTCCTTTTATGGATCTGGACCCCAGGGCCATAACTATGGCAGGGCCAATAGGGCTTTGCCCCAGCTGCTCTGTTAAAGGGCACATTTCAAAATGCCAGCTCCAAGTGCCGTTAATGGCAAGAGGCACCGGCTCACCATGTTACAGCTCTGCTGGACCCTGTAGTTTAGTCTCAAATATTCCTCACTCACAATACCATGGGTGTTGGTGTCCCTACAAGGGAAGAGCATGGGCCATGTTGGGTGTGAGCCTTCTCTGTAAAAGGACATATCCTGCTTCTTTAATGCCAGAGTTTGGGATTTGGAAGTCATTGGTCCTTCAAATTATTCCAGAAGGCTCTATTGTGTGGCAGCAACCTGAACTCCACTTTTATTAAGCTTCTTTCAAGTGAACCAAGAATTCGGCTGAACTCTCCTCACTGCTGCTTACTTCAGTTACAGTACAACAGAAATATTCAGCCCTGTCCAATAATTTGTTGACAGTGGGCCTCCGAAAAGCATTTGATTTTCATCATTTCCAGTATAAATCCCAATCCTGTTGTGTCAAAGCAGGAATATGAAGGCTGCCAAAACATGAGGAACAAGAAGAAATGAAGCTTTTTGTGCACCAAACTGGGTCAGCTCTCACTGAGGTCCTGGCTAGAGTTACAGATACAAAATCTTTCAGAGTGCAGAAAATTTAAGCATGCACCAGCTAGATATGTCAGAAGTTAGCATTTCTGCAAAGATATTAACTCAGCAACCTTGCACATCAGCAGAGATGCCAAATCCAAACAGCCTTAAGCTTTGGGGAAATTGTGACTCAGCCAGGAACTTTGTTGTTCTGACACATATGCACTACTAGGCTATGGATTTATCAGCAAAAGTCAGAACTGGAAATCCCTACCCAGTGCAGCATGGATGGGGTAACACTTCTAAGGCAACCTTTGGAATTTACTCAGCACTTCCCAGGTTTGCTCTTCAATGCAAAAAAAAAAAAAAAAAAAAAAATTGCCATGAGTAGCTAGCATGCCACAATAAAAGCCCACCAATGAGAAGGCACTTCAGTTTAACCATGAGGAGTACTAATTGTGGTCAACAATTCAGGTGTATAGTGTTGGTGTTTCTCAACCACCTTATGGTAAAACTACCGGTGCCTTGTCTCCCCTAGGAATTTGCCACTAGATAACTATTGTGCATCAGCAGCAGTAACACACAGGGGGGTGTGCACAGTCATGTTCCCCGTGTCCCCTGTTGCTGCTTGGCCTGTACTGAGCACAGTCCCATGGACTGAGCATGCTCAGTAACATCTGCTAAAGCCACTGCCTTCACTTTGCCCATCCTCCCACACTATCAGCAGGTAGAGGTCTCTGCACATTAGTTACCTTGCAGTAAAAACAAGCCACCTTTTCAACAGCCTTCCATATTAGCAAATTGATCCTCCCCTGTGAGCTGGGCATGATCTTCGTCTTCATCCCACAGATGAGGAGACAAGGTACAAAGAGAGGAAACAACTTAGCCAAGATCATACAGAGAGAGCTGAGAGTAGAACTCAAGAAGTTCCAGGCTCTCAGCCTTTGCTCAGATCACTACTGTCATCTTCTACACCACCAGTCACGCACATTACATTGTGGTTAGAGGACCATAGCTGGATCCCTCTAGGGAAACTATCTTGCCAAACCACCTCTGTTCTTCTAGCGGTATACCCACAAGAGGCCAGGAGAGCAGACAATACATTGCAGGGAGTCAGAAGACTGCCACCCACATCTGTAAGGCTTTGAGGAAGCCACTTCCCCTGTCTGAGCTTCAGTTTCCCCATTTGTAAAATGAGGATATTGGTGTTTACCCACCTTGGCAAAGCACTTGGCAATCCACAAAAGAAAACACGAAATAAATGCTACTGCAGGGATTTTGCTACAGCATTATTACAGACAGTCCAAAAATGCTACAAAAATCTGACTTCTCTACTAGAGTATTGCTGATTTGACCCTTGTGAAAATAAACACAATGAATATAACACTTCTGCCTGATGTTGTAGGCTGTAATAAGTGCCAGGTTCAATATCTAAGGAGCCCTTGTTCCAAAGGGGCAGCTGTGTTAATATGGTTCAGTAAAACACAGAAGAAGTTCTGTGGTACTTAAAGACTGAAAAGTTTATTTATTGCATGAGCTTTCATGGGAGAAAATCCCACTTTGTCAGATGCTTTGAAGATGGGGGAACTTACTGAATGGGAGGAAAAAATGCAGGGAACAGGTCACACCGTAACAGCAAATCCAGGATTCCTCTTAACAGTAGAAAAGAGAACTGACTCAAGGCCCCATCCAGTAACTTGGGAAAACCAAACACTACTGCTGGGCACCTCTGGGTGGCAATATTTCCCTCTCACAAACAGGGAGATTGTGTCTAACAAAGAATACTTTGATTAAGAGGTAGAGGGATTCTCACATTAATCTGGAAAAACACCATAGCAACAATTCCAAAGGCCTGCACACACCATAAGTAATCACCTTCACTGCAGTACACTGGGCAATGACCTTTGACTCAGTTTCCCACCGCCGGGGGCATGTCCCTTTAACATACGATGCCCACTTTCCCTCTTCTGCACCTTGCTCACAAATGGTTGTCCAAAGTCCCCAACTTTAGGGGTGAGTTCATGTGAGTTCACCCTCCGCCCCTAAAGGGGAAGTTGAACAATGCCACTGCAGCTGCTGCCACCCTCTGTCTCTGCCACTGTTTGTTTTCCTGACTGCCATTGACATTGCTCATCGCTGTCAATGCTCTCTCTGATGCATTGTGAGACTCCACCATGTATTTTATTTGTAGTGATTTCAGCAAGTAGAGGAAAACCTCACTGCTACTGCAGCTTCTCATTTGGAACTCAGCCCCTAGATCTGCTCAGCTGGAATTTAAACTCCAGCAGTCCCTGAGTAACACCAAAGACACAGTGGAGCCTGATCAGCTCTGTTATTAACACTGTCAAGGGGGGATTAAATGATAGCTAGAATTCTTTAAACATCCACATCCCTATTTACAAACCCCTGTCCCCATCTCCTCTGACTCTCACATGGAGTGGACATCACTACTCCCTGCTTAGTGAGTCACAAAAAGTCAGGCTGGCCCTCTACTCAGAAATGATAGACACAGTTCTGCTGTCCTTTACTCACCGAATAAAGCTAGCTACATGTCATTATCCCTGCATCTATGTGTAGACCTTCTGCCAGTTGGCAACGGTAGCAACAAGGGCCAGATTCAATATCTAGGAGTTCCTTTTTGACAGTACAACACAGAACTAGCTCAAGCAACCACCCAGTAACCTGGGACAATTACACATCAGTCTCTGCCCCCTCTAGGGGCAGGATTTCTCCTCTCCCATGCACAGCGACTGAGTGCAGGAAAGACACTGTTGATAAAAGGGAGAAAATGACTCGGCATTAACTTAGGAAAACACTACAAGCAGCGCTACTAAGCATAAAACCTATGAGCAAAATACCCAGCCCAGAGTTCATTGGGTAGTTCCCATGTCTCAGGCTCTTACGTCCAAAAACAAGTTCATTTGATGTGCCTCTCCCCTCCCAGCACCCCACTCACAGTCATTGTCCTTAGTCAGCACAAACCCAGAGTTCAGAGGTGCAATTGCAGAGTTCAGCTCATAGTCTGGTTGGCAGGGGAGGACCCTGATGCACACCATGACCTTCTGCTGCCACCGCCTGCTTCTCTACTGTGACCTATGCAGATCAGTCGGTCTCTTGAGGCTCCATCCAGTTCTCAGGGATTGTCAGCTCTCAGTGGGGGAGCTTCACTGCAGAAACAGGCTGGGCAGAAACCAGGGGCATCGCTGGCTGGGGGAGGGACCCGGGGCATGGGCCCAGGCCCCGCCCCCAGCTCCACCCCCAGCCTGCAGGCCCTGCCTCCTGGCTGGGGACAGGGCCAGGCACCACCGTGCCGCTGCTGATGGCCAGGCCCCAAATCCCCGGCCAGGGACAGGGCCGCTGTGGCTGGGGAGAGGGCCGCTGCAGCCGGGGACGGGGCCACTGCGACTGCAGGCAGCCAGACCCCCGATCCCCGGCTGGGGACGGTGCCACCACAGCTGGTGGCAGCTGGGCCCCGGATCTCCGGCCTGATTGGGCCGGAGATCCAGGGCACTGGCATTGAGGCTCAGGGCACGTGCCCTGGAGTGCCCAGCGCCAGCGATACCCCTGGCAGAAACACTGTCCCACATCAAGTGATTTCAACTCTAGTGATCATTCAACCAAACAAAAGACTGCTAATGGAGCCTTCATTCACTCTGTCTTTGGAGAGTGGGGAGGGACAGCTTAAACCAGGGGTCTCAAACTCATGGCCTGCAGGCCACATGCAGCCTCTAAAGTTATTTTCTGCAGCCAGGGCCAGTGGTGCCCCAAGCCAGCTTTTGCATTTGCACCCCTACACCTCACAGGGAACAGCCTGGTGGGCAACATCCAGCTCAGGGGCAGAGCAGGCCAGCCCAAAGGCAGGACTCCTTTCTCCCCCCCCTCCCCTAGGCCAGCTGTTCCTTTCTAAGGGCGGGGAGGGTCAGCCCAGGGGTGGGATGAAAAATCAGAGTCCACCCCAAGGGCCCAGCTTCTGGGCCAGCCTGCCCTGCCCCTGGTGCAGCACTGTGGTGCCCCTACGGCAGTGGCATCCTGAGCCACTGCGTTATTTGCCTATGGGTTGAGCTGGCCCTGCCTGCGGCCTGCAACACTATTGTTATTGATATTTGCAATATCGCTGTATGAAAAGGCTTCAGTGGTGTGGCCCTTGGAGTAATGTACTAGTCCTCATGAGGCCCTTGTGGTGATTTGAGTTTGAGACTCTTGGATTAAACCATGCCTAAGCCTCTAAGCAGAGCCACACATGCCACCAGGGCACCTGTCTCCATCCTTTCTCTGTTTCACAGGAGGTCTTGCACCCGGCCCAAGCCTCTTGTTCAGCAAGTACAATTTAGTCAAAGGTGACCTCCTTAATGAGGGCAAGATAAGCCAGTTCTGCTGCTCTGTACTCATACAATAAGAACAGCGATTCATTACCCCTGCATTCAAGTGAAGAAAATTTGTAAAGACCTGTAACCCAACACCGACCAAAGCTGGTCACTCTGGCACACAGCTCTGTCTTCTGGATACCTAGCCAGGAGTTCACCATCTTCGAAGCATCTGATGAAGTGGGATTTTCTCCCACGAAAGCTCATGCGAAAAATAAATCTGTTAGTCTTAAAGTGCCACGCGACTCCTTGGTTTCTTTTTCATGTAAATACAGTATGGTCCCAAAGCCTGTTCCCTGCCCCCCAGCCAGCTGGGCTGGGGTGAGCTCATTCAGACCCTGCCAACGTCCCCCTCCCACTCCCCTTCACTTGCTGAGAATTTGTCATCCTGGCAAATCACACTCCAGGTTATACCAAATACATGACTTCGCCCCAAAGGGTCATTAATCACCCAAACTGCATCAAAAATTAACCTATTCATTGGCCTTATAATCCAGTCCTGCCCATTGAGAGGGCCTGACAGATGCAGGGGGACTGTCTCGTGGGCTAGAGATGGTGAGAATTACCTTGAGGGTCCCTCAGTTAGTAGCAAAAGCCCAAACATCCCCTGTGGCACTTAGAGACTAACAAACTGATTTATTGCATGAGCTTTCATGGGAGAAAATCCCACTTCATCAGATTCTGTGAAGACTGGAGAATTCACAGGATGAGAGGAAAAAAATGCAGGGAAGTGTAAGTTATGGGATCAGGTAACATTTTAACAGCAAATCAAAGCAGTTAAGATTTATTTGCAAATTTGACAGTATTTCTTCAGGGCTTAATATGAATTATGGATAGGGTTACCAGATACCAAAGCATGGAAAGGAGGACAGGAAAGCACAAAAAGGAGGACATTGGAGGACACATACGCATCCGGTGCCCCGCCCAGGCCCCCTTCACCCAAGCAGCCACCCCAGCTACTGCCCTCCTGCAATGCCTGACACATGGGTCACCCAACTCCAGAGAAATCTGTCTAGCCCTCGTTACAGTGTGACATCAATTGCAAGAACAACAGCTCAGGTATTAAGTATTTTTCATCTTCACACTAAAGTAACCATAAAGCCAGCCACTTTAAGGCGGGGCCCTAACTAGAGTATCTGGCGCCTGGGGCAAGCAGCCCCGAAGATGACCCCCCACCTGGGCCCCGATCCATTCTGGGTCCGATCCATCCCAGTGGCAGGCAGCCAGATTGGACACCAGTACCGTCGCCAGGCAGGTTAGGTGCCTTCCCCTGCCGGCCAGCCAATCGCAGCCACAGTCAGGAGTGGGGTTTGTCTTTCCCTGCTGCAGCCAGAGAGCAGTATTAAAAAAAATCACAGACAAGCTGTTTTAAGTTTTACACACACAGGAAAGGAGAAATCAAAAGAAGCGAGACCTGCTGGTTTTTATGTGCAGACCTGCCTGAAATATAACCTTTTATCTAAAATGCCAATTTCTAGAGACATTATATCCTATGTCTGCCACAAACCACCGATGGATATATATCTATTTTATGACAGTTGACATTTTTTGTTTGCTTTTATGTGAAATACAATTCAAATGGTCGGGGGCAATAGAATTAGATGTTTGCGACTATCAAATGCTTCACCTAATAGGACAGTACCTGTTCTTAGATGCAATGATCAGTTTTTTTCCTAAATATTCCAAAAGAAACACTCTTCCTAAAAGTAAAATACAAATAAATATAGAATATATAAGCAAAAGGCAAAACCAAGCTGCTTGTTTTCTGTGATTTGATAAACTACCAATGAAGGGACAAATACTGCAATCTTTGCACAATTAAATTTCCTCCTGATTTCATTTAAAACTATAGGATCTGACCCAGCCCAGCAGCTACTTTAGGATATATAATACTTGCACATCGGTGTATCTTAATAAAATTTAAAGATACATCTAGCAGACTAATCTCATCTTGGAAAGGAGAAGCAAACTGAAAAATCACATTGAGAAAAGGAAAATCATATGCATTCAAACCTCCTCACAATCTGATGTGAACTTTCCTTGACCTCTAAACAAAAGATTTGTTGCAAAAAGTCATGTCTATTAGGAGGAATAAAGATCTGGCATAGCCAAACCATTAGAGATCTGCTTTTCCCAAATAAAAGCAAAGGATATTTTCCTTGCCTTAGCCAGCACTTTAGAGAAACTGTTGCAAGTTTCTTCCATTTGGTTTTGAACACAATGGGGCCAGGACAAAAGTCTGAAGCTGCAGAAGCCCGGGAATAGGATTTTCTGATGAGAGGAAGGAGAGAGCTCTTGGCAGGGCTCTTTTCTCTTCGTACAGCCCAACAAAGATACCTCCCCAGCAACTTCAAGCCAATCACCACTGACTTCTTCTTCTTGGAATTTGTCACTGGGATTGCTAAAGGTGCCGTGGAGGCGAATGCCAGTGCAAACAAGCTATCAGGAGGGAGGTTTAGGGGCTCTACTTCCATACCTAAGCGGGCCGTGGCCCAGTGCAACAGATCAAAGTGCGCTGGGAGGCTGCCCATGAAGGACTTCGGTGCCGGGGATAGCATGGCACCGGGGGTCTGCTGTGGAGCGGGAGTGCCCTCAGGAGACCACTCTTGTGGTCGAAATTGGAAGGGTGATGGGGCCAATGTGCGGCGCTGGGGCCGTTTGGAGCCCTGTCGCGAGGGATGCTGCCCCCGCTTGCTCAAACACAGGGAAAACCAGGTTCGAGCCCCAAACACGGCCCCTTTAACTCAGGGCAGTGCGGCCCAATGGCCAGAGTCAGTATTCAAAGTCCCTTTGATTCAGGGCAGAGCAGCCCAATGGCCAGAGTCAGTTTTCACAGGCTCTTCAATTCAGGGCAGAGCGGCCCGCTGGCCAGAGTCAGTGTGCACAGGCCCTTCAATTCAGGGCAGAGTGGCCCAATGGCCAGAGTCAGTATTCAAGGCCTGTTGGCACAGGGGAAGCATGCCCAGGTAGGGGGGCTTAGGCCCACCCACTCCACTGAACCCCAGCCCAGGGCCCTGGGGTTACCGCAGCTCCTGGTCCAGTCAGCGGGGATCCGTGCCGCAACGCACCAACTGGGACCACGGCAATACCACGGCTCACCCCACTGGGCGCTGCCTTGGGCTGCTTCCTACCTGGGTCGCTGCTGGTGTTCCCCTCTTCGGTTCCCCGGATTTGTCCGACGTCGCCAAGTCTTTAGCTTGGGCCCTGTGGTCCTCACGGTGGAGTACACCTTGCTCGATGGCGTGTCCGGTAGTCAGCGTCCTCGGCCTATCAGTGGTGTGCCCCTTTAAGGCGGGGGCCAAACTGGTCCCTGGGTAGGAGCCTCCACTACGCGTCTGCTCCCTCTGCTGGTCTGCCCCCGACTGAGGGGAACTGCAACCTTTTATGCCCGGGCAGCTGTTCAAGCATGTCCAGCAGGGCCTAAGGAGCGGGGCTACCTCTTTCCTTAGGGTATATAGGCCGGCTTGAGTGCGGGGCGGGTCCACCCTGTCACAAGCCCCTAGAAGGGCCCTCTTCCGGGCTGGAGGCAGGGGATGGGGATTGGGATTCCTGGCCTGGTGCCATTGGCAGAGTGGTGCCTGCCCCCGCCGGGGGGCTGGACGGCGAGGGTGAGTGTCCCATGTGAACCCAGGCCTTTGAAATGAAGGCCGGTTTGCCCCTTCTGATTGGGAGTGGGGCAGGTGGGTTAGGAAGGAGCAGCAGGGCTCATGCTGCTTCCACCACTTCCGGGGTGGACGGGACCAGAAGTGACTCCTCATGAGTTGCGGGCAAATCCTTGCTAGGGGAGGGTTCCTATTCTCTCGGTACCGGACTTCGTGGTGCCGAAGGTGGGGTCAGCTGGTGCCGAGGTGATATCGGCACCGGTGAGGCCGGGCTGTGTCGTGCTGTTGGCACTGGAGATGACACAGCACGGTGCCGAGGCGAGCCCAGCGCTGACGGTGCCAGGCTGGCTGAGTGCAACCTCAATTGGTATCGAGGTGCTGAGGCACCAGGTCGGTGCTGTGGTGCCGGAGTCAGCACTGAGGTGGTGCAGCGGTGGTAACCACCGGTGGCACGGTACCACACAGGCTCCGGTGCTGAGCTGGGTCTCGGTGCCGTGCTCTCACCCAAGGCCTCAGGTGAAGGGTGCCGAGCCTCCTCCGAGGCTAGGGCGCGGAGTCGCTGTTCTCTCTCCTTAATCGTTCAAGGTTTAAAGGAGAGACAAATGGAACATTCCAAGACCATGTTGTCTTTGCCCAGGCACCTGAGGCACCCCCCATGGGGATCATCCCGGGGAAAGGCCTTGCTGCACTCAGCACAGGGTTTGAACCCCGGCATTGTTGATGCGATGTTCCGGTCTGGTGCTGGGCTCTCGTGGTGGAAATAGATCCATGAGGGAGATGTGCCCTGCTGGACAGTGAATCCAACGAAGAGACAGGCTGCTTGCGATTAGCAAGGAGCGGACGTTCCAGATCCAATGCGCAAGGCAGAAGAAATGAAACTGAGGAGGGGGCGGGGAGGCGGCCACATATATATATATATATATATAGCCTTGGGTGGCGCAAGGGGCGGTGGCCGCCTTCCCTTTTCTGACAGGCTAGGACAAGTTTTTTCCGACCAATCCGGCGCTCCGGCATGGAGACACCTATTACTGAATGCATCCGAGCAGCACTCGAAGAAGTACTGTGTCTGTGCAAATATGGTCTGCTCCTGAGGTACTCAGTTCATCAGTAGCGGTCGGGGAGAACTCATTCAGACTCTGTTTACAAGAAGAAAGTTCATTAGCACATAAACCAATGGCTACAGTCAGATGTCTGTGAAATATCTCCTTGTAAAACACAAAAGAGTTAGGCATCAGTTCCTCAAATCAGTGTTTGAGCATCCTCCTCTAACATGGAATCCAAAGAGAATAACATCCATGATTTGCTCATCTGTTGCAATTTGTACATAGAAACTTCTGCAGCCCCAGGTGAGGAGGACCGTCCTTGTCATTGCCCAGTTTTCATTTATTCACTACTTTACAGAACACAACCCTACTTGATCTGTTAGCTTTTTTATGTACTGTACCCATGTATGACATAGCAGTACCTTTTCCAAAACTAGTCTCTGACAAGGGATTTCAAGCCAGCCAACCACCCTAGGATTTTTGGACCAAATCTGCAGCTTTTTAGATAAATCATGGTTGCCATTTTGCTGCATCCCAAGGCCACTAAGGTGCACTAGCAATAACAGTGAGGAAAGAACTTGGCTTTCTCTATTCAGTGCTGATTGGCTGTTCGTGCCAACTCATCCTCTGCCTCCCTCAGAATCTCTTCACTTCAGCTTGACTCCATTCCACACGTGTCCCTCTTACCATGCCCCATCCCAATGCTTGAGTCCCAGAAGAAGTGTGGGAGCTCACTTCTTCACTGTAGCCCTGCTGACTCCAGCACAGGTCCACTTGCTCATAGGAAGCAAAAGAAGGAGTGGCGGCAGCCACTATATTTGTGGCAGGACCCCTTAACCTTGACAGCAATAAAGTGAGGCTAGACCACGGGTGGACAACATTTTTGACCTAAGGGCCACATGCAATGTATGGCCACTCATAACAGGCCACTGACACAGGGTGGGTGGGGTGGGGCAAATGGAGGGGCAGGGTTTGGAGGGGGAGTGAGCAGCCCCCCATCCCTGGAAAAAGGGGTGGAGGTGACTTCCATTCTCCCTTGCTTCCAACTTCAGCGGCAGTTGGGGCCAGAGCACTGCTGTCACTCCGCCTTCCTCCCAGCTTCAGCTGGAGCTAGGAGGGAGGCAGAGGCACTGGAGAACTGGCAGAGGAAGGGTGGGGGGGCATGGCAGTGAAGGCAGGAGCATAGCAAGGGTTTCTGATGCCCAGGAGCAAAGTCCACACTGGTGCCCCCCATGCCTTGCAGGCTCCCCTAAGCAGGGCAGTAGGTGTCCCAGCATAATGGGTTGGGGAGGGGGGTTGGAGCTATGGAGGTGCTGCTCTGTTATCTCTTTTCCCTGATGAGCAGAAGTGGCCATTCCCACTGCATGCCATGCCACAAGCAGTAGCAGGACACCTGAGTTAGGGATTGGGGGGAGTGGGGTTGCAGCCGCCAGTCCTGCCCTTCCTCCCTGACTTCTTCAGGGCTGGAGCAGGTTTTTCAGCCTCACTGACTCAGCCTCTGCAGCTACAAGAGGTGACTTGGGGGCAGCAGCCTCCACCCTAGCAGATTTTATCTAGCCTGTGCCACCTAAACCTCAGGAATCCCCCTGGCTCCCTCCCCACCTTCCCTTCCTCCCTTCCAGTATAGCTGTACTGTGTTGTGAACAGTCCAGCCAGGTAAAGTCAGGGAACTTGGAAGCCCCCCCAGCTTTGCCCTCTCCCCACTCCTTTGGGGTTGAAGGCAGCTTTCGGCCTCAATGCAGCTGCAGCAGGAGGGCTTGGGACTGCGCCCACTGTCCCCCCCCCCCCCCCCCCCCCCACTGTCCTAGGTAGACCATTCCAGGGAATCAGGCCAGCCATTAGCTTGCACTTTGCCAGGCCCCAGGAGTTCCTCCCTCCCTTATTTACCATACTGCTGCTGAAAGAATCCCTCATCCCTCACTCCCTTCTCCTGCCACGTCCCCTTGCATCTCTTTTCAACTGCTCTGCTCCTGGAAGCTGAAGCAGAGCCCTCTCTCTAGAAGAAAGAGCCAGGCACTTGAAAGGGAACAGCTCCAGCAGTTGGCCACTAGTCCATTGCCCAGGAGGAGGATATTATCATCTGGACCATGTTAGCTGCCTTTCCTGCTCCCAGCTTGAGTGTTGGACTACAGATGGGATTTGTTTCTATGTATGCTGGGCAGGGCAAACACACAGAAAGGGAACCTGTCACCACTAGGACCCAGGAGGCAGCACCCAACTGGCTCCAGCTTTGGCTCTGCTTTTCCCTGGCTGGCAGCGCCCCCTCTCCAGCACTTACTAGCTCCCCCAGCTCTGATGGGGGCAGCTACTCCCCATCTTGGGGAGGAGGGGAACTGCTCCGGCCCTTCACAATATGGGAGGGATGCAAGAGGCTCTTTGCCTTTCAGAGGCTCTGTGTCTCTCCTCCAGTGCAGGGCACATTGTGGAGCTGGAAGAGGGATGGAGAGGAGCTGCAGGGAGAGGGAGCACAGGCACTTCTGCACAGGGGCTGTAGTTTGCCTGCCCTTGGGCTAGACCAGGAGTCTTAAACACGTGGCCAATGAACCGCATGTGGTCCTTAAAGCCATTTCTTGCGGCCCACGACACTATTGTTACCGATATGTGCAATATTATGGTATCGGTGGGCTACTTGCCAGTAATTGTCCTTCTTCAAGATGGGCTGCTCACATACATTCAGTATTAGGTGTCTACGTGCTGCAGTGCATGACTGGTCGGAAGAATTATGCCCTAGCCTGTCAGAGCCGGGTCGGCAGCTGACTCCTCCTCCTGCCACTCCCATGGCTATATATATGGGCCCAACCCTGACCCTTCCCAGTCCTCTTAGAGTTGCCAACTCCAAAAAGTGGGGGCATTGGGGGGTTAGGGGGGCCTGAATGTATGCGAGCAGCCCATCTCAAAGAATGGCAGTTATTGGCAAGTAACCTACCGTCTTCTTCAAGCACTGCTTGGATACATTCAGTATTAGGTGACTTCTAGCCATACTGTGGATGGTGGGCGGAGTTGGGGATTTTCTGCCTTCAGCACAGCCATCCCCTAGGGTGCAGCTCCAGCAGGAGGACACCGAAGGCAAGCATATCACCTACCTAAGAGGGGAATAATAACTCTGTGAGGCCCCGCCATGAGAAGGCTTGAGGGGCCTTAGCGAGAACTGTAAGCCACCTTGGAAAGGGTTGGGTTGAAAGCTGGAGCGCAGGACTGGCAGAGCCCCAAACACCATAAAGAGAGTAGGAGATAGGGACTTCTTGTTCCTAAGTGAAATAGACTTGGACTACTTATACCCCAAGGCCACTAGCCAGGGGTAAACTGGCAAAGGGGGCCACTCTTGGGGCAGAAGGGTATAAGAATTACCCTGGCAATACTGAATGCAAGAGGATCCTGCTGGACCCTGCACAACGAAGATCTAACCCCACCCTCAGGGTTCAAATTAAGATCAAACTGGGCACCTAGAGTAAAATGCCAGATGTCTGTTTCTAAAATCTACAAAGTGGAGGAGAAGGCCTGTGCTCCTCTGAGGGGATAGGGTGTAGATGGCCTTAGTCCCACAGGAGTCTAAAACCTGCAGTAACCGGTTGTGGTGACCAATTGGAGGTAGTAGGGAGAGGCAAATTTGACTCTCCCCAAGCAACCACAGCTCCTAATGCACACTTTGTACCCAGGGTGAGTAGAAAGCTACCTCAATGCCCCTGGGATCAGCGATGAAAGCTCAACCATGGATCAGGAGGGTTGGCTCTAGGGTAGCCCCTGATTCTAAGTGGTGAATGGAGTACCTCCTCTAGGGAAGACCGTGCAGTAAGAAATAAATGCAGAGGACCTAACTACAGTTATACTAGGGAAACTCCTGGACCTGAGGGCAACAGGGAGTGGTCTGAAGGGTCTAGGGAGTGTCATCCTCATACTCCCTACAGGACAGAAGCGTACCAGTCCGAACCCCTCTATGGACACAGTGAGGAAAAAAACGAGTTAGAGGTAGCAGCCCAGAAGGAAAAACTTCCTTGCAGGATCATAGGAACAGGCTATAACAAGAGGGCACCCGGGGAGCACTGGGGTCTGCAGTACTAAGATTGAAGGCACCAGCTAAAAGGGAGAAAGGATAGACCCTGCTAATGTAGGAGAGGAAAAACAGGCAGGAGAAGTGATCCTGTCCTCTCAGTTGCCCTAAGCAAGGGCAGGTGCATGTAACTCGGAGAACTTATAGTTTAACTCCCAAGGCTAGAGGCTTAGGGGAGAAGAACCAATATGATGAGAGGTTTTAGGGTAAAACTATCTCACAACCAATTGTCTGCCCCTTAAAGGAAAGGGCCCTGAGCAAAGGGTGCAGCTTAGCACTCCAGGTCCCTTGCCCAAGAGGCTGGGGCCTGCAGGAACCCTAAACAATAGGACGAGTGCATAGGCAAAGAAGGAAACCAAACTATGGGAAAACAGCCGTAGTATTCTACTCCGTGAAACTGGAAGTACAGGTGCCCTGAAAAGCCTTCTTACGCTAGTAGTAATTTCATGGCTCCACCCTCCCAGGGGAAGGGGGGGTGCGCCAGGACACGGTCAGGAAAGAGGGACAAGGCGCAAGTTCCTCAGTGCTGACTATAGGACTATAGTTGTCCCTTGGGATATAAGGCAGCTCAGTGCAGGAGGGCCATAAAAGGACCTATAGCTGGGAGTAGCCCATATGGGACTCAAACAACTATGCTTAAATGTAAAGCCTATGTTCTCTATACATTGAGCCCACCCGGCACCCCAAGGGGGTGAGGGAAGGAAAGGGAAGGGAAAACGAGAGATGCAGCAAGACCCCCAGGGCTGGTCCACAGCCAAATGTGAGCGAAGGGACCTGGAGAAGGTCCCTAACCCTTGAGTCTCTGATTACGAGCTTGATATACTGCCTGCTGAGCTAACCACACAGATAGGCTGGGTGGGCAGAGGAAGACTAACCTCCCCAGCCTGAGGAGATGAGCATTAGAAGGCTCAGGAGGGACAAACAGAAAATTCTGAGATGGCCCCCCTTAGGAAATGCCAAGAGGTAGGAGCGTGTGACTGCCAGCAGGCGAGGGCTATTTCCTGCAGCGTCATGTGAGGGAGGCCCCATAGAGGTTAAGGAGCCATTGGTGCTTCTCAGAAGCTCCATGGCCCCAGGAATGAACATTTTGGGGCACTTGGTCCATTCTGGGGTAGTAGATGGGGTCCTATAGAGACAGAGGGACCCAGGCGAAAACCCTTCCTGACCCCTAGTGTAGAGTTTTAAGGGGAATTATAATCCAATAAGGAGGACAACATATTCACAGCTGTATCAGAAGTCTTTATAGAAGAGAACTGAGAGAGAAGGAGAAGACAGACAGGTTTTCCTAGCACCTAAACGACTCTCCCATTTATCACTATGACAACCCCAATGATCCTAGATAGTCCAAAACACCACATATTCCTCCCCCTCTAATGAACACCCCCCCCCACTGAATAAAACCCTCCCCCCCAGAAAGAATAAGAACTAAACTAGGAGGTGAGGGTAGACTGCCCCACCTCCGGCGAACCCCCGGGGAATTATTCTGCCCCGTGATGAGGGGGTCACCACTAGCTAAAGATCCAGCCGATTAGGAGGCCTTCTGTCACGAGGTGGATTACGGCGAACTTCTGGTATGCCCACCCCACAAGGTGGTATTGGTGGTGGTGGGATCACAGGTACTGAGGAAGTCGCCGGAACCAGAGAGGATGTTGTGTCCGGTTGGTTCAGGGAGGCTGAAGGCGTTGAAGGGGTGGCTGGAGCAGGAGAGACAGAAACAGTCGTTTCATGCTCTGATGTTGTATCATCAGAAAGGGTGAAGTCAGATATGTCTGCTGGAGATGCATCTTCTGGGTGGATATGATAGAGAAGCAGCTGATCTACATGCCGTCGCCAAACTAGGCCACTCGCTGTCTGGACAGAGTAGGAAACAGGTCCTGTCTGGGCAATGACCGTTGCTGGGACCCATTTAGCTCCTGAAGCGTAGTTTCGAGCAAGAACTGGCTGTCCAATACTGAAGGTCCGGCCCTTTGTTCTTGGTGAACGTCTGCTGACCTGGTCCTGCTGTTGGCGTTGAACCACTTGCCGTGTGTCTCGTGGTTTCAACAAATCAAAGCAAGAGCGCAACTGCCGTCCCATCATAAAAAAAGCTGGAGATGCCTTAGTTGTAGCCTGTGGAGTATTTCTGTAGGACAACAAGAAGTTGTCCAGACGCTTATGAAGAGGAGAACGTCCCTTTGCGGATTTTAGAGCTTGCTTCATAGTCTGTACAAATCTTTCAGCAAGTCCATTGGTGGAAGGATGATACGGTGCTGACCTGATATGATGTATTCCATTGGCCTTCATAAAAGTTTCAAAATCCTGAGAAATGAATTGTGGTCCATTGTCGCTCACCAGCTGTTCTGGAAGACCGTAACGACTAAAAAAGCCACGCAGGGTCTGAATAGTGGCTTCTGTAGTAGTGGACCGCATTACAGAGACTTCTGGCCATTTGGAATGGGCATCCACAGCAATCAGAAACATACATCCTTCAAACGGGCCAGTAAAATCAACATGGATACGTTGCCATGGCCTTTCAGGCCAATCCCATGGGTGAAGAGGTGCCAACTGCGGTGTGTTCTGGACGCTCTGGCACGAGGTACAAGCTCTAGCCGTTTCTTCAATGGCCCTGTCTAAGCCCGGCCACCAGAAATAGCTCCGTGCAATTTCTTTCATGCGCACTATGCCGCAGTGACTTGAATGGAGCTGTTCCAACAAACGTGGTCTTAATGAAGGTGGGATAATAACACGCATACCCCACAACAAACACCCGGATTGGGTTGATAACTCTGTCCTCCTAGACACATAGGGGCGGAGGTCAGGAGAGACCTGAGAGTCAGGTAAGAATGTTCCATGCATCACGAAATCCATAACTCGTGAGAGTACTGGGTCAACCCGTGTTGCTTTCTTCACTTGAGTAGCCGTGACAGGTGTGTTTTCCACCTGTTCAAAGTAAAAGATTCCTTCCTGGCCCTGATCCTGCGGGTGTGCCGGTAAGGGTAGCCTTGAAAGGCCATCAGCATTGCAATTCAAAGAGGATTGCCTGTACTTGATTTCATATGTGTATCCAGAAAGTATCAATGCCCATCGTTGCATCCGACTAGCAGCCAAATGTGGGATGCCTGTGTGTGGTCCCAAAATTGATGTCAGGGGTCGATGGTCAGTGAGAAGTGTGAACTTCTTTCCCCACAGGTACTGGTGAAATTTCCGAACGCCAAAAACAATGCCCAGTGCTTCGCGTTCGATTTGGGCATAGTTAGTTTCGGCCTTGGTCAAGGAGCGTGAAGCAAAAGCAATAGGCCTCTCTTCACCAGAAGGCATAATATGTGACAATACAGCTCCAACTCCATAAGGGGAGGCATCACAAGCCAACTGAAGGGGCAAGGATGGGTCAAAATATGTCAGAACCTTAGAGTTTACCAGTGAGCATTTAGCTTCATTAAACGCAATATCACAGGCTTTGGTCCAGTTCCAGGCCTTTTTCGGCCCCAGAAGCTCATGTAGGGGTTTCAGGAGTGTCGCTAATTGTGGAATAAACTTGCCATAATAGTTTAATAAGCCTAAAAAAGAGCGAAGTTGGCTTACGTTCTGAGGTAGCGGAGCATCCACAATAGCCTTAACCTTGGCTGGAGACTTATGGAGACCATCAGCATCAATTATATGTCCTAAATATTCAACTGAGGGCTGGAAAAACTTACATTTGTCTCGGTGAACACGCAGACCATACTCTTCCAGTCTTTGCAGAGTAGCTTCCAAGTTCGTGAGGTGTTCCTCCTCATTTTTGCCCGTGACCAGGATGTCATCCAGATAGCACTGTACTCCGGATAAACCACTCAAAATCTGGTCCATTGCCCTTTGGAACAAAGCTGGGGCTGAAGTAATGCCGAAAGGTAAACGACAGTATCTGTACAACCCCTTATGTGTTACAATTGTCAACAATTCTTGAGATTCTTCTTCAACATGCATCTGTAAGTACGCTTGACTCAAATCAATCTTGCTAAATTTTTGTCCTCCAGCCAGACCTGCAAAGATGTCCTCAATGCGGGGAAGAGGATATTGTTCTGCACGTAACACTGGGTTGACAGTGACCTTGAAATCTCCACAAATCCGAATGGAGCCATCCTTCTTCACTATTGGGACAATGGGTGTCGCCCACTGACTGTGAGTAACTGGCACCAAGACTCCCTCTTTGACTAACCGCTCCAAGTTTTCTTCCACCTTGGGTCTGATGGCAAATGGCACCATCCTGGCCTTCAAACATTTTGGTCGGCAATCAGGCTTTATATTTAATTTCACAGTGATTCCCTTCATACTGCCTAAGTCTTCACCAAAAACAGCAGCATGTTTCGTTAGTATTGCTGCTAGATTCATTTCTTCTTTAGTCAATTGATGCACTTGTGACCAATCGAGTTGGATTTTCCTGATCCAAGATCTTCCCATTAGGGCTGGGTAATTCCCCTTTACCACAAACAGTGGTAGCTTTGTGGTCTGTCCATTGAGTTCTACTTTCACATCAATAGTACCCAACAGGGGAACAGTCTCTCCAGTATATGTGTTCAAAACGACTACTGTCGGCTTAAGTGGCAGATGTCTAAAGTCCTTCTCATACACAAGATTAGAAACTAATGAAACTGCTGCGCCAGTGTCCAGTTCCATGCGTGTAGGTTTGCCTTCTAACACAGGTGTTACCCAGAATTTACGTGGGCCAGCTGTTATAGACAAAACATGGATGGAATCTTCATCTTCCAATTGGGTATCACTATGATCACCAGTATTCTGCTCTACTGCATGCAGAATTTCCCTCTTAGTCCGCCAACACAACGGCCCATTTTTGTCAGGTCTGCCACTTCTGTTCGGCTCACCCTTCCTTTGTTTGCAGGCACGTCCAACGTGCCCTCTCTTACCACATTGTCGACACCGTAGTTCTTTAAACCGGCACTCTGATGCGAGGTGGTCCTGCTTCCCACACCGGTAACATTCTTGTCTCCCCCGTGCCCTGGGAGCAGATTGTAGGGATACTTTACGGACACTGACCCCGATCTGTTGCATTTCTTGGGTGACGCGTTCCATGGAGACTGCAATTTCCACAGCCTTCTGCAAGGTGAGTTGACCTTCAGTCAATAGGTGTTTTCGTGTTGGTTCACTGTGCAGGCCACACACCAGCCTGTCACGCAGCATTTCCTCTAACATGTTCTTGAAGTCACAGTGTGCTGCCAGCTTCCGCAGAGCTGCTACAAATTGTACAACTGATTCACCTTCCTCTTGGTTCCTTTGGTAGAACCTATACCTCTCTGCAATTACTAGTGGCTTTGGGGAAAAATGTGCTCCCAGAACTTCCACTAGGTCCCCGTAAGGTTTCTGCTCTGGCTTCTCCGGATAAAGCAAATCACATAGCAAATTATAAGTCTTAACTCCAATGACTGTTAGAAAAACTGGTACCTTCTTCTCATCAGTTATGTCGTTTGCTATTACGAAATTTTGAAATCGGGCTGTATATGTCTGCCACGAAGCTGCCGAACAATCATATGCTTCAAAGGGGGTAGTAAGTAAAGCCATGATGCCCTCTTGGGGTTATTGTTTGTCTCTTCCCTTAACAGCAGGCAGATCAGCTTTCAGAATAGCCAGCCAGCCTTATCTCTTCCTTGTACTTAACAACAGGCAGATCAGCTTTCAGAATAGCCAGCTAGCCCTTAGGCAAACAAATCAGCTTTCACAGCTACCACCCAACCCCCATGCAAGCAGTAAAATAAAGTTTTGCTTCTTACATTGTATTCTGGTTTTCCAAAGTTGCCAGGATTGTTAAGGATAGCTACTCCATCACATATCCCATCCTCTGTCGCCAGATGTAGAGTTTTAAGGGGAATTATAATCCAATAAGGAGGACAACATATTCACAGCTGTATCAGAAGTCTTTATAGAAGAGAACTGAGAGAGAAGGAGAAGACAGACAGGTTTTCCTAGCACCTAAACGACTCTCCCATTTATCACTATGACAACCCCAATGATCCTAGATAGTCCAAAACACCACACCTAGAATAAAGGGGGGGGGGGGATAAAGGACCAAAATTAAGAAAAGGGTCCTGAAAGTCAATGTAGACCCACTGGGAAGGGGGTTGTAGAGGCCCTCCATGCCTGGTGAGGTGTGGCTCTTGCCACCCGGTGACCTGGGGGCAACTCGGCCCCTGGTTATCTCGAGCCTGGAGTAGAAGAATGCCGGAGGAGTGGAAAAGAAAGAAGGGAATGTAAGCATACCACCCCTTAGAGAGCAACATCGCACTCACTCATAGCCCTGGCGTACAGTGCACAACTGTGAGTGAGAGGTTGGGGCATTCCAGAGCACCGACCGCTATCGGTTCCATCCCCCCAGTTTGGAGTAAACCCAAAGGAATGGTGCAGGTCCTACCTTCAACTTCCATAGGACTCCACCAGAAACTTATTTTCCCTTGTAACTTAGCTCTATGGGGCTGACCAGCAGCCTGGCTGAATCACTACCAAGCCCTCACTTATTGAAGAGGAAAAGCTTAGAGGCGGAGCAAAAGCTAAGAAGAGCTGGGAGTGAAAAAGGGGTCTTGGGGAGCCAGACCCTAGCACCAAAAGGGAGGTGGATAGAGGAGGCGATTTGCCCATGTCTGCCAAGAAGATTGCAGATTTTGTTGGGAGAAGGAACCATGGATTGTGCATATAGCACCAAAATGAGGTTCTCTCTTGCTTATAGTAATGCCAGAGTTCCTGGTCCAGTGACCCGATATGATGTGGGGTGTGGAGGGACAAAGAGATTATTCAGCCAGTCTTACCGAGCAGCAGGCCCCCTTGGTAATGGTAAGGTAATTTCTCTCTGGAGATGGAGGGAGGCTGACCAATGATTTTGGCAGGCTCCCTACAAGGAAGGTGTGGTATATTCAGGAGGCAGTCCACTGGACTAAGGTGGGAGGCCTAGCGTAGATGCTATCTTGGGCCACTAGGAGGTCATATCACTGCTCTGTCAATTAGGGTAGCTCACGCTTCCTAAGATGATGAAGGCTAACAAGGTGGGCTCAGTGTATGGGAGGGAAGCATTCCCAGAGACCGAAGATCTGACCTGGGTCCCTAGCACCACTTAGGAAGGCGTCCAAGCTCTCCGCAAACAAGGACTGTTCTTCAAATGGGAGGTCCTGTATCACCTGCTGAGTGGACTGAGACAGGCCAAGTTTGTTAAGCCATGCCATGTGCCTCATAACAACAGTCGTGGCAACTACACAGCTCGCTGTGTCCATGGCATCCCAAGCAGCTAGAAGTGCATCCCGGGATGCCAGGGAACCTTCCTCAAGAAGGGACTCAAAGCCTTCCCTGTGATCCTGGGGGATGAGGCCCGAGAATTAATCTGGGGAATCCTAGATGTCAGCAGTATATTTAGGCATCAGAGCTTGGTGGTTTGCTATACATAGTAGGGAGGCTGAGGTTGAATATGGCTTCCTACCCAAGATTTCCAATTGCCTGGCCTCCCGAGACTCTGGTGTGAGGGTCTGAAGAAGGTTCTATCCCTCTCCCTAGCATGACCTTGACTATTTGCGGACTCACATTAGGGTGACAAGAGAGGAAGGAAAAATCCACTGGTGGGGCCTGGCACCTATGAGCTGCTACGTCCGACACCGGGAAAATCGAGGCTGGGTATTGTCATCAGGATCTGGCCAGACCCAGCACACTAGGGTGCAGGGGCGTTGCTACTGCATCCAAGGGAGATGAAACACCTGGATTGAATAGGGGGTCCTGTTCCCCTGCACTGGTTCAACCTCTAGGCCTGTGTGTGCAGCAATCCTGCGCAGGAAATCAAAATGGGCCGTGATGTCCTCTCTATAGGGGCCTGGCCTAGGGTTTAACTCCCTATCTGGGTATGTTGCAGCAGGCACCTAGGTACCGCTATGTGAAGGCCGAGGACAGACCTCTTTCAGCACTGACCATTCAGGGGGATGGTACCAGTATGGGGCTTTCCTGGGCAGGGCAATCTCCTCCCCGCTTGGTGAGTGAGAGGCTTCTTGCAGCATGGGAGGTTCAGCACTGGGCCATATAGATGGCACCAGAGACATGGAGGTGTTACTGTGCTGGGGAGAGACAGAGCGCTTTCTCCTGCACTGCACCTCTGGTCTGGAGCAGCACAGCCTGGGGCTTTTGGCATGGCTTCATCCCTCAGCACCGGGGAGCTTGGTGCCGTGCTTGACATTGAAGAGCGGTGCTGCTTGCGAGGGGACCACTTCCCTGAGAGGAAGGTAGGCTTTCCTCTCTGTCTAAGAGGCTTTGGCGGCATGGGTGTGGGCAAAAGCAACAGGGCTTTTGCTGCCTTGAAGGCCTCTAAGGTAGTAGGAACCTGCACCATCTCCTCTTCATGATGCTGAGAGTAGCCTGGCCATGGCAAGGTGGACTGGCAAGAGCACTTCAGCATCAAAGTTGGTGCCAATCACGCCTTCTCCACAGGGAAGCAGCACCAAGATGGCTCCAGCACCAATCTGGCATGTGTTGCAGGCACTGGTACCAAAGGCAACCCTGGTTCTGCGGGAACAGGTTGCTACGCTTGCTCTAAGGCCAATGCACGGTATCTTTGCTCTCTGTCTTTGAGCATCCTTGGTTTAAAGGACTGACAGATCAAGCATGTGGTACCCGGTGGGACTCCACCAGGCACTGCAGGCATTCCTTGTGGGGATCATCCCGTGGGAAGGCCTTGCCGTAAGAAGTGCGGGTTTAAAGCCCGGCATCTGCAGCAACTGTTGGGAGTGGCGTTCTGGCTCTGGAGTTGCACAAAGTGTAGAAGATCCAGTTCTCAGTGGAATGATATCCACAAAGAGGTCCTCTAGCTTAAATGGGCAGTTCGTGCAAGGAAGTAACAACAGGCATTTGCGATCGCAAGGACAGGGCTGTTCCGAAACTATTGCTGAGGGCAGAAAAAGGAACTGTGGAGGGTCAGGGTTGGGTCCGTATCTATAGCCACATGAGCGGCCAGAGGGGGCGTCGGCCGCCGACCCTGCTCTGACAAGCTAGGGCAAAATGCCTCCGGCCAATCATGCACTGCAGCACATAGACACTTAATACTGAATGTATCCGAGCAGTGCTCAAAGAAGAAGAAAAGGTTTCAATGGTGTAGCCCTCAGGATAACGTTCTCATCCTCATGCGGCCCTCATGGTGATTTGAGTTTGACACCCCTGGGCTAGACTGTGTTATACTTTTCAGCCACTTAGGCTATGTCTACACTGGCAATTTAGGTTGAATTAAGGGGGTTTAATTCAAACTAAATTAGTCCCTGTCCATACTGGACTTTCATTAAGTCAAATTAAGAAATTCCTTAATTTGACTAATGAAAGCTTAATTTGAATTAATAAGAACCACCTGTTAGTATGAACTAAGCCTTAATTCGAGTCCTTAGTTCTAACTAAGGATGGTGTAGACCTGGATTAACCCTTAATTCGACTTTATTAAGGTCAAATTAAGGGCAGTCCGGTCGAATTAACAAAGTGGACTAAGTCAATTTAACTTTTAGTTGACTTAGTCCACTTTGTTAATTTGACTTAATAAGGTTGAGTTTAGTTTGAATTAAAGTCAAACTTATTAGTTTGAATTAACAAATTTGATCTTACTTTTTCTAGTGTGGACATAGCCTTAGTGACTCTGTAAAATACCTTGTTTACCAAATATGCAACCATCGGTGAAGACCAGACATAAGAATGTATCAATACATTATTTCATAGTGCACAGACAATTAAGTGAGTCAAATGGATTTGCAATTAAACTCAACTGCATCACAATTCCAGACAAATGAGAGGAGAAATCACAAACTTTATCCATGAAGGATTAACAAAATGCCACGATGAGCCAAAAAGCCTCTGTGGTGGCTTGGTATCAGCAAAGAAAAGTTACCCGCAAGTGAAGACTACAGAACTTTAATAGCAACACCTCTACCAGAGACTCCTTGGGTAACTTAGCTTCCAATTTATGCGAATTCAGAGGATGTCATTGTGAAAGAGACCCTGGAAAAGGAGGTGGAAATTAACTATAATCTGGACAAGATGACAAACACGGACCAATCCTACTGTCACCAGCCTCTTCATCCACTCAGTGAACGCTCATGTTGGACAAGTTGTGCCCTACATGCAAGGGAATAGACAGCATTGAAGAATACCTTATCATTTTTGAAAGGCTATGTGAGGGTCTAAGGACAAGGAAGTTCCCCCCGCTGATTGCAAAACTCTCTGGTAAAGCTTTGAATGTGCTTAATGAAATGCAGAAGGAGGAAGCTTTGAGACATTCGGAATTTTAAAAAGCTGTTTTGTGAAGGTTTCAAATTCCTCTTGGCTTGTATATATTGAAATGTATGACTTTCAAGAAAAGTGCTGGCATGAGTCATAGTGAATATGTCTATAAAATGTGTCACCTAATGAGGAAATGGATAATGAGGACTGACGTGGTTAGGAATATATTATAGAATAAATCTTCAGATTCTATGCATGATATGGGCAGTCTGCCTGATGCCTTTGTACAAGTCCAATTATCCAATGAGAGCAAGCCACAGAAGGAGGGGTACAAACCCAGTGTAAAAGGGGGGATCCTGTTTTACCCCTGGGAAGGAGGGTGGTTGGGAGACTGAGCAATTACCCCTTCCAAATCATTCCTGTCCTGTAAAGGAGAAGGATCCAGGAAAGTATTTCCAATGTAACTCCACGGAGCACCTGAGCAATCAGTGCTCTAAACCAAAAGAAATAAAGCCCTGCCCAGTGCATATTAAGGCAGCAGTCCTTAAAGAAGAAACTCCAGCAGGACCTCAAGTTCACTTGAGGGGCTTTGTGAAAACTGACTGTGGGAGTAGGTATGGAATTCATTAAAGCTGCCAGAGTAAAAACCAAAGATTGCATACAGTAGAAAGACCCCGAAGCACAGATCTCTCTAGTCAAGGGGCGTGCGGTCCAAAAGAGTGGCATGTTACCTGATTAAGAAGTGGAGCTTCTGGCAGTGGGAGTACATATTCCTGTACCTTTAGCCAAGGTGCATGTGGAATGGGAAGGTTAGGAAGGTGTCTTTACAGTAGGAGTGCTGGACAATATCCCCATTGAAATACCTGTTGGGAATAACATTTCACATGTGCTGCATCTAGTAATGGAGTAACAGATGGCAAAAGGAATATTTAGAGCTCTGAAAATCTTCAAATATCTGCTTTATATCCACAGATGAGGTTGTATTGTTCACCATTTTTGCATCTAGTGGATCAGATGTGGATATGAGATTCCATCACATACATCAGAGACACAGAGTCCCCTCCCCTACAGGAAGTGAGACAAGACCAACACACATAGCAAAGGCCACCTCCCTCCTCCCAACCCCCTGCAAAAGAGAGACTAAATATTCCTCTTCTCCTGTATGCTGAGAAAAAAAGGGAGGTGATAGGTCAAGAGAGGCAGCAAAATTCTCCATGCTCCTATCATGGCAGTTTAAGCAGCCAAGCAATTAGGAAACCCCTCCTGACTTCATTTTTGCCATATCAGATCCGTTGAAAAGAGAGTCAGTTGCTCCTGCAGCTATGACTTCCTGATAATTTTGCAGAACCAGCTGCTTCCCTCTCCCACTCTCGATCACCTTCCCTTTCTCTGTATATGGGGAATGTGGACCATATTTGCTTTCCCCCTCGATACTGAGAAAGGAAAGACAAAGAAGTCAGAAAGCCATAGCTGCATAAACAGTTGCCTTTCTCCCTCAACCCTATATACCCCTCCCAACTTCATTATTGCCACATCAGGTCAGCTGGACAGAGAGTTAGCTACTTCTGCCAAGTAAGTCAGGAAGCCATGGATTCAGAGAGCTGTTTTCCCACCTTCGGGATCATAATTCCAGAGAAGTATGCACCTCTCATTATATGACGCTCGCCTTATCTCAACACAGCTCCACGATTGGGAATACGCAGCCTAGAAAACCATTTAATGCAGCAACCACACCACTTCTGCCTAAGGAAAGAAGTGAGAGGCAGCCTTTTACCATCTGCACTACACTACCCCCATGGTATAATGGATGTTATGCGATTCACCTTGCCCCCTGCATTCTGCACCATGCACCCTCCACGGCCTGTACTGTGCAATTTGCACCCTGTGTTATGTACCATGAACCCCTTTTATTCAGATTCAGTTAATGCCAGCAAGGATTTCATTTGAAGAGCCAATGGGCAATGGAGAAAGAAATTCAAAAGAAATTAAGTCCTGGTGCATAGAGTTTGAAGGGAAATGAGAATGACAAATCACCAGTTTGGAATATATTCAGATTTCTTCCCAAATTCCAAAGGGGCAGCCATGGTAGTCCAGTTCAGTAAAGCAAACAAGGAGTCCTGTGGCACTTAAAGACTGACAAATTTATTTATCTCATGAGCTTTCATGGGAGAAAATCCTACTTTGCCAGATGCTTTGAAGATGGGGGAACTCACAGAATGGGAAGGAAAAAATGCAGAGAAGTGTAAGTCATGGGATTAGGTCACACTGTAACAGCAAATCAAAGCCATTGTTAAGATTCAAACACTGGGGAACAGCACATAGAGGAAGATGAGGTCAAATCACCTGTTGTAATGAGAGAAAATACCCAAAGTCCCTATTTAGCTCTGAAGCAATGCAATTAAATTTGCAAATAAATTTGATCTCTGCAGCTTCCCTTTGAAACCTTGATCTGGTATTCACCTCTCTGAGCACCATAATTAGTAAATCATTAATGAAGTGATCAGAAAGATTGAAATGCTCACCCATTGGTTTTAGAATGTTGTGATTTCTGATGCCAGATTTCTGCCCATTTATTCTTTTGTGCAGAGACTATCCTGTTTGTCCAATACGTAAGGCAGAGGGGCATTTCTGGCACATGATGGCATAAATCACATTGGTGGATGAGCAGGTGAATAAGCCTTTGATGGAGTAATAAAATAATAATAAAACCAGCTACTCCATCAGAGGCTCATTCACCTGCTCAGACGCTGCAGATGGCAGATGCAGAAGACGAGCATGTCTCAAGGATTCCAAACTGGCCAGTCATTTCAACTAATGGATAGCCAGGGGACCAAGTTGTTATGTATTTCGGTAACGTAATTAGAAAACTAGTACAATTCTGAGATACTTGACAGACTTCACCTGTGCTGAACCTCAAAGACAGCATGATAGTGAAAATAGTGTAAATTACAGGAATGTAGAACTTCAAGGGAACATGTAATGAAGGCTACACTGTATTACACAGCCAATAGGTGGCATTGTACATAATATACCAGGGGTAGGCAACCTTTCAGAAGTAGTATGCGGAATCTTCACTGATTCAAGCTAATTTACACTGTTGGGTGCCACTAATAAATTTTAATGTTTAAGCAGGTCTCTACAAGATTACAACTATCATTGTAAGTATGTAAACACTAAAGTAAATAAGTTTATTAACGTTCTTATTAAAATCAAATTAAAATGCACTTTTCTTGATTGTGATCCTTGCCCTTGCTTTTCCTTGCTGGGTTCTCCAATGTCCGGTACATATTTGGATACTTTAAGCTGCACACATGCCTGCTGGTCCACTTCTTCTGTGAACACCATGGGATAGAAGCAGCAGACTTGCCATACCTGGTGGCTGCCTCCTCTCTTCTGCCCTTCTCCTGTGGGCACAGTGGGACCAAAGCCACACCACAGGAGGGGGCCACAGGGATCAGCTGCCAGGCACAGTGCTGTGCCTTCTGTCCCACTGCATACTGTGCTCACAGGAGGAGGCTAGCAGAGAGGGAGGAGCAGCTGCTGGGCTTGACGCTGCTGCTTTGGACCAAGCAGAGCTAGAGCAACATCATAGGGCTGAGAGCCCTGCATGCCACTAGAAGCAGGCTCACATGTCAGCTTCAGCACATGTGCCAGGGGTTGCTGACTCCTGTAATATACTATTGTTCAAGAGTGGGCAAAATATGCCTATCTGACATCTTCTGTCTGGCCCACCATGATTCCCAGCTAGAATCTTCCACCAAAAAAAGAAAAAAAAATCACTCTGAGGAAGAAATCAAATGACATTGAAACATCAATTTTTACCTGTACCTTTGTCTGACAAAACATAATAAATGTTCCAAATGAATCCTTGATCATCGGACTGCTGCCTGGTCTTATTGAGTGTTCCTGGCTGATGTCCAGTGATAAAGACCCTGCTGGGGAGATTTTTTTACTGGTAAGCCCTCTGATCACGGTGGGGGTGGGGAATCAGATCATTGTGTTTTATGGCTTACACTTAAGCACTGATGAAGCAACAGAATTGCAAGGATATCATTATAATTTATTTTATTAGCATACACTGTATAGGTTGATAAAATCATGCTGGGGAACATCTCTAAAATCACTCTTCTACAAATATATCTCTACATCTTTAACTGTGTGAGGAAAGCGGGTTGTAGACTCACTTGAAAGTGATGTACTAGCAACCTCTTCTCTCTAGGTAGTTCAGACTCTGGGTTTATCCATGTGTTTTTAGATAGCTGTTAGGCGTTATTAGATGTTAGGGCATGCATCATAAGATAGGTTTTATATATATCTAAGGGATAACTTTTTCCTTAGGAGGGAAGATGTAGAGCTAAGTTTGTAGAAGGTTGTTATTTTAGAGACATTCTTCAGCATGTGACAGTGTTGTGTGAATTGGGAAGATGTGCCCTACAGGTGATCTAACATGACTGCTCCCAGCTATACATTTGGGAATCATTCCTGTCTGTGTTATTAAAGTTCTATTCCTCACCCATTCAATAGTGTGGTCCTTAATGAACCCTCAAGCTAGTTACAGATGTAATTGCCAGTCGTCATGGAGCTACTTAGCAGAACTGCTTTGTTCTTCTCACATTGTAGGAACCTTTCCCACACCCATTGGCAATCACTTGTATGCTGCCCAAACTGGCACAAAAGCAAGCAGCATAGGGATCTGGTTTGAAACTTCTTGCATGGACGAGATGCAACCTAACATCCCTGTTTTCCCTCCGTAGTATGATATCAGCTTCTATGGTCCTTGTTTGTGGAAAAAGGTGACAAAATTTGAATTTTGTCCCTATCTGCCTGCATCAGTACCCCAAACAATCACCCAGAACCTTTTCCCCAGGGAGTGACCCCTCCCCTCAGGCACAACTTAAAGTAAGCCAGAACATGGCAGAATGCTGTTCTGGGGCCCACCATTTTTAGATGCCAATGTTCTGGGGCCCCTAAAATAGAAAAATAGGGTGGAAAGCTGTGTCCCCGTGTGTCCCCCACTGCAGTTTTAAAAGCTCCCAGTCTAGGGGAAGCTCCCGGCCGAACAGAAGATGCAGTCTTCCGGCCAGTAGGGAGCTTCCCCCAGGCTGGGGGTTTTTTAAACTCCCTCCTTGGGCATGCTCAGGGTGGGGGAAGCAGCCCCTGGTGTGCCCGTTCCACTCCAGTGGCCAGGTAAGGGGGCCCCAGGGTGGGGTTGGGGCGTTGGTGACAGTTGGCCAGCTAGGGGCCTGGTGCAACCTGAGGCTGGGTTCGGTGGCCGGTGTGACCCGGGCTGGGGTCGGGGGCCTGGTGCAACCTGTGGGTTTATGGCCCGGCTCAAGGGTCCATTGTGACCTGCAGCTTCTTGGCCGATATCAGGGCCAGGGGCTTGGCTGGTGGCACAGCCTATGGCCTGATCAGGTCCAGGGCCATATTGAGTGCTGGGCTGCTAGGAGGTGGGAATAGAGGAGGAATGCCACAGAGGGGTGGGGCCTTTATGCCCCAAATGTTTCTTAGGGCTGCAATAGCTCTGGCTGAAGGGGGGTGGAATGGGGGAAGAGGGACAAGGAGACTGAAGGGGGCTGGGGAGTGTGGAGGAGGTGGAGGTGGTGGGTTAGGAGGGCTTAAGTGAGGACTTTGGGGCAGGGAGCTTAGGGAATGGGGGTGGAGGCTGAGGAGGATGTGGGGAAAGAGCCATCTTGTGGCACTAGTGGACGAGGTTGGAGTGATGGGGATTTGAGGCTGTGCTTCATTTGTAAGAAAAGAGCTGGTGGGGCTCAAAAACATCTACCTGAGCTGGGGCCCACACATGCAGAAGGGGGCCCCGACAACATGGGAAGGAGGCCTGCCAAATTATACTTTAACCACTGGCACAACTCACAATGCTCTGTGCAATCACTGAGCTGTGAGTTTGCCAAGGGCCAATGAGAATAAGGTGTATTTTACAGTAATGCAGCAGTGTTCCTAGTGCACTCACAATCATACTTCTGTTCATTCCTCATTGTGGTTCCACAGATGTCCTCTTTAGGGGAAACCCCTCCATACCTGCTGCAGTGCCTGTGGCTGATAAGAAAATGACTGTGGAGAAACAAAGAGGAAATGTTCCAAGAACTCTTCCAGTCCTCTGAAGTGGGGAAAAAAAGAGAAGGAAAGGGGCATAGAGACACAATGTGACCAAAAATAAAAAAAAAATTAATAAGCAGGAGAGGAGGGAAAACCAGCAGTGAGTGATATCAGGTTATGAGTGCATGATAAAAGCCATGGAGGAGCAACAGAGCTGCTTAAGTCATAATGATGCAGACAGAGTTCATGCATGCTTTCCTCCTCATGCGGCCTCTACAGAACTGCTTCTGATGCCCTCAGAAAATCCACCCACACATTTGTTGAACCCCGGGTTCGCGATGTGACTGGGATGGACTGGCGACACCCACCAATGGGACAGACACCAGTTCAAGTAAACAAAAAAGCTACTTTTATAGTGACACCTTAAACACCTTCAACCCCTTAACAGTGTAAAACAAGGAGATCTATGCAAAACCACTTGAAATCAACTAACAATATGAAGCAAAAATCTATATAGGACACTTATAACCAACTAATAGCATAAAGCAAAATCTAAATGAACACTTACAACTAAATGACAATATAAAGCTAAAAACCTATGCAGAGCACTTATAACCAAGTAACAGTGTGGAGCAAGAGTCTATATAAAGCACCTGTAAAACACCTCCAGCCAAACAACAGGATAAAGTATGAGAGTCTATGCAAAACACTTACAACCTACAAAAGTACTTATAGTTAAATAACAGTATGGATTAATGACCTACAAGAGGGTGGCCATAATAAGTCAAGGACTTTTCTGGCCTTTTACTGCCTCAACATCGGTATAGGCACTGACCAGCCCACCCGATGCGTATTTACCAATGGCTGGAAGCCATTCCTCCTTGCTAGCCAAGAAGGGTGGGCGGCAGAATGAAAAAAAAGTCAGATGAGAGAAAATAAACCCCCACACTCCCCCCGTGTACACTGGGGAAGTTTGGGGCCAGCAGTTTAGAGCAGAAGCAGAGTAATGAACAATTATACAGTAAGAAGGATGCAAAATACAAATGACTAACAAAACACCTAGCAAATTAATAACACAAAACTATGCTAGACCTTAAACAACTATATCATAAAAAGATTATGCAGGATACAGAGAAAATAATAACTACTACACAAACTATGCAAAACTCAGGTGAAGACGCTACAATCACAGACTATATATAAATGGTACCAAGTAGAATGATTAAGAGAAGGTAGGAGGCCTA
The DNA here is from genome assembly GCA_007922195.1 of Podocnemis expansa. Lineage (NCBI taxonomy): Eukaryota > Metazoa > Chordata > Testudines > Podocnemididae > Podocnemis > Podocnemis expansa. The sequence goes on along the minus strand of ML682217.1, from coordinate 196,796 downwards.
TATCGATTTATAATACCTGTCCCAGGACCGCAGTAGAACCCAAAGCAAGGAGGCAGACCAGCTGCAGCATCTCAGCACTTAATCGTTCGGCCGGCAATCCGTGTACACCCCCCCAAAAAAAGAGGGTCTCGGGGGTGGGTACTCCCTGTCTCAGTCGGGGGATCAGTCCGACCGGGTCGCGACGTGCCCTTTAGCATCCGAGGGTGGGAGAACAACAAGCTAGCTGAGACAGGGGGTTTTAATAGAATTTTGCCCAGCCAGAGTAAAAACAGCCAATTAGGAGTGGGATCCTGGTCAGGACCAATGATAAAACTGGGACCCCAGACAATGACCCCTCCTTCGTGGTGACAGGGGTGCTGAGAAACTGTTCAGGGGGGATAGGAACTCACCCCCCTTCTTGTTGACACAAAGCTAGGGAGGAAGAAACTCACACAGGAGATTGAGAGCCATCAGGGGAGATTGATACTTAACACTCGTCCCCTTGAGCTGGATAGCCCGGAGATGGAGGCCCATCAGCGAGCACAATCCAGGGGGCTACATGTGGGGCGGGGTGGCCATCATGGCTACCACCTCCGCTGACAACATTCCTACCAAATTCCTGGGCCATCTCAGTACCCTCTTCACTGTAGCCCTGAAGACAGCTTCCAGATGACAGCTGAATTTACACTCAGCTATCATAACTCACACTGCCCCTCCAGCCCAACTTTGTGTGTGTGTGGTGAATTACTGTTATTTAATAAAGACATACTATAAGGATAACCAATTTTTGTTTGTCTCTTGCACATGGTGGTTGCACCTTACACTCATAGGCAGTCTTAGCTATGGGGCAGCCTGGACACTTGCTGAGGGCCCCATGCTGGGGGACCCCATCTGCAGAGGGCTGATGACAAGGTTGAGGAGGAGGTGTGGGCCTGGAAGGAGGCAGCAGAGGCTGGTGCAGAAGTTAGGGAAAGATGCAAGGCCGGAGCAAGGTGGCGGGGGGCTGGTGGTAAGATCCAGGGGGAGAAGGGGGTCTGGTAGTGAGGGTGTGGGCCAGGTGCAGACCCAGGGAGTGGCAGCAGGGGGCCGATGGTGAGACTGGGGGGGGGGGCAAGGAGGTCAACGGTAAGACGCGAGGGGGTGGCGGCAGGGTGGCCAGCAGCCACTTCTGAGGGGAGCAGGTGGGGCTCTGGTGAGATGGGAGCAGGGCCATCCTTGGGAGGGGCGAGAAGGGCGATCCCTCCTGGACCCACGGTTCCCTGGGCCCCATGCTGACCTGCCATGAGCAGAACAGCGTGAGGCCCAAACTGCTGCCCCCCCAATGGCCACGCTGTCCCTCACCTCCTCCCCACTGCCTTCAGCACAAAGCCAAAGGAAGCAGGGGAGGAAGGGGGGCCAGAAGCGCGAAACCAGCCTCCACTCTCGGCTCATCCGCCTGCCCCCAGGGGAAACAGCCAGCCCAGGGGGCGGGGTGGGCCAGCCCAAAGGTGGGGTGGGAGAGCAGAGCCCAGCTCCTGGACTGCCCTGCTCCACCCTGGCTCAGAGGAGGGGCAGGAGTGCAGGGCCAGCCTTTGGGCCAGCCCACCCCCCACGGGGCCCACATAGACTGATCGACCCTGGGCCCCACAGCCCCTTAAGGATGGCCCTGGATGGGAGGGGGCAAAAGTCAAGGGTGGAGCCTCCCACATGACATCAGGATGCCACACCCTTGTCTTTTGCCCAAGGTCCTGGATTCACTAAGACCATGCCTGCTCACCCTGGGACACAATACGAGCTGTATAGCCATAATAGTATGGCATAGAGTTGTTTACAAAGACATCCTATTGGTGCTCATTTTCAAAACGGTTCCTCAAGACCTCCCTGATTCTAACGGTCCACTATTATGTGGCTCTTATAACCCTGCTATCTGAGGGTTGAAGAGGTTACTTGCCTGTAACCGGTGTTCTTCGAGAGGTGTGCTCCTGGCCATTCCTTAGTAGGTGTCTGCACGCCCCGTGCACGGCACGCCGGAAATTTTTCCCCTAGAGTACCCGTAGGGTCGGCCGTGGCGCCCCCTGGAGTGGCGCCGCCGCCACTGCCTATATAGCCACGAGCCGACCCGCCCCTCCTCAGTTCCTTCTACCCTAATGTCTGAGGGGAGGTGGGAGGGATTGGGAATGGCCAGGAGCACACCTCTCGAAGAACACCGGTTACAGGCAAGTAACCTCTTCTTCTTCTTCGAGTGCTGCTCCTGTCCATTCCTTAGTAGGTGAATAACAAGCCATACCTCGGAGGTGGGAGACATCACAAGGAAATGGACTGAAGCACCGCTCTGCCCACCGCAGCGTCCTGCTGAGCTTGCTGGGTGACGGCATAGTGCTGCGAGAATGTATGCGGGGTAGACCACGTTGCCGCCCGGCAGATGTCGGCAATCGGGACCCCGGCGAGGAAGGCAGTGGAAGCCGCCTGCGCCCGAGTGGAGTGCGCCGTTACCCGCGGTAGGTGTCTGCCGCCCAGTTTATAGCATTCTTTAATGCAGGCCACAATCCAGGAGGCGATGCGTTGAGAGGACACCGGTTGGCCTTTTTTATTGTCCGCCACAGTGACGAAGAGCTGGGGGGTCTTTCGGAAAGGCCTAGTCCGCTCTATGTAAAAAGCGAGCGCCCGGCGCACGTCTAGGGAGTGGAGACGCCGCTCCTCCTCTGACGCATGGGGTTTCGGGTAGAAAACCGGTAAGGAGATGTCCTGATTCAGATGAAAGGGCGACACCACCTTAGGTCTGAAGGAAGGGTGCGGGCGGAGCTGTACTTTGTCCTTAAAGAACTGCGTATACGGTGGATCAACCACCAAGGCACGCAGTTCGGACACCCGCCTGGCTGATGTGACAGCCACCAAGAAGGCAACCTCCATGACAAATACAGAAGGGAGCAGGTCGCCAGTGGTTCGAAGGGGGCCCCAGTGAGTTTAACAAGGACTGTATTCAGGTCCCATTGGGCTGTGGGTGCCTTAATAGTTGGGTACAGTTTAGAAAGACCCAGCAGGAAACGCTTGACCAGGGGAACCGTGAACAAGGAGACACCCCCGGGGGCGCGGCGAAAGGCTGCAATCGCCGCTAGGTGCACCCTCAAGGAGGACAACGCCAGACCCTCTGACTTCAAATGCCACAAGTAGTCCAGGAGGCGGTGAACCGAGACCAGCTCTGGGTCCTCTCCTTGCTCCGAAGCCCAGCGCGCAAACCGGAGCCACTTTGCCACGTACGTGGACCTTGTGGTGGGCTTCCTGCTACCACACAACACTGTCCGCACCGGGGAGGAGCATAGCAGCTCAGCACCCGTCAGCCACGGAGGCACCACGCGTGGAGATGCAGGGCTTCCAGGTTGGGATGAAGCAGGCTCCCGCCGTCCTGGGACAATAAGTCCGGTCTGAGCGGAAGCGGAATCGGCCGGCGCTGGGACCACCGCACCAGGGTCGTAAACCAATGTTGCCTGGGCCAGGCGGGAGCGACCAAGACGACCAGCGCCTTGTCCGCCTTCAGTTTGTACAGCACCTTGGCCACCAGCGGGGTCGGAGGAAAAGCGTACAGGAGACCCCGGCCGCCCCAGTGGATCTCGAAGGCGTCCCCTATGGAGCCGGGGCTGCGACCCCGAAAGGAGCAGAAACTCCGGCACTTTGTGTTGACCCGAGTGGCGAAAAGATCCAGAAGGGGATAACCCCACCTCCGGAAGATCGAATCCGTCACTTCCGGGTGAAGGGACCACTCGTGTGTGAGAAACCTCCGGCTGAGGTTGTCCGCTAAGCAGTTCCGGAGGCCGGGAATATACGATGCCACCGGTCGGATCTCGTGGCGAATGCAAAACTCCCAGAGCTGCATGGCCTCCCGACAAAGGAGGGGTGAGCGAGTACCACCTTGCTTGTTTATGTAGTACATTGCAGTGGTATTGTCGGTATGAACCGATACCGATCGACCCCGGAGTTGGTCCCGAAATACCCGGCAAGCAAGCCGGATCGCCCTCAGCTCCTTCACATTGATGTGCAGGGGCAAGTCTGCTATTTCCCACATGCCCTGAGTTCGGAGAGCTCCAAGATGAGCGCCCCAGCCGACATCGGATGCATCCGTAGTCAGGCGCAGGAAAGCCTGAGGGGAACGGAACGGGACTCCGGAGCACAAGTTGGGGGTACGCGTCCACCAACTCAGGGACTCGAGCACCACCGGCGGCACGGACAGCATGGCGTCCAGATTGTCCCGCCTCGGGCGGAACACTGTCGCAAGCCACAACTGGAAGGGCCGCATTCGCAGACGGGCGAAGGGAACCACAAACGTGCAAGCGGCCATGAGACCCAATACGCGAAGGCACTCGCGGGCCGATACCCGAGGAAACCGCACCAGCAAGTCTATTGTCTGCTTTATCGTCTGGAAGCGGCTGGCTGGGAGGCTTGCCCGCGCTGATGTGGAATCGAGGACCGCCCCTATGAACTCTATCCGTTGGGCAGGAGATAGGGTCGACTTTTGAACATTTATTAGCAGGCCCAAGCGAGTGAACAGGGACCGGGTCACGCTTAGGTGGGCGAAGACCTCCTGCCGCGATCTCCCCACGATCAACCAGTCGTCGAGGTATGGGAAGAGCGCGACTCCTTGCTTTCGGAGGTGAGCCGCCACGACCGCTAGGCACTTTGTGAAGACTCTCGGAGCGGCGGAGAGTCCGAAGGGGAGGACGGTGAACTGTAGGTGGGCATGCCCCACCACGAAACGCAGAAACTTCCTGTGTCGCGGATGAATCGCGATGTGGAAGTACGCGTCTTGTAAATCGAGGGCGGCGTACCAATCGCCCGGATCCAGAGAGGGAACAATGGAGGCGAGGGAGACCATCCTGAACCGGATTTTGCGCAGGAACCGGTTGAGCCGGCGCAAGTCCAGTATGGGCCTCAGGCCCCCTTTGGCCTTGGGGACAAGGAAGTAACGGGAATAAAACCCCTTGCCCCTGCAGGACGGTGGGACTTCCTCGACTGCTCCTTTTTGGAGTAGGACCCGCACCTCCTCTTGTAGGGCACGCCGGTGGGCCTGGTCCCGCAGGACACCACGAGGCATAGGAGGGGCCGAGGGGGGTAATGAAGAAAATTGGAGGGAGTAGCCCTCCTGAACCGTCCTGAGAACCCAGCGGTCTTTCGTAATCAGGCGCCAACGGGGCGCATAATGGGACAGTCTGTTGTAAAAAACAAGGGTGTTTGGATCCTGGGTGATTGGTACGTCTCCCCCGAGCTGATTTTCAAAAGGACTTCTTTGCACCCCCCGATGGGCGCGAGGGGCCTTGTCCACTAGGGTGGCGGCTAGCCGGCCGACGTGGCCCTCTACCCCTTCGCCGGTCCTCGTCCTGGCGGCGGAAGTAGGGACGCGAAGGAGGAGGCGCTGGCTTAAACGGCTTCCTCTGGCTCGCCGGAGTGTGAAGACCCAAGGACTTAACCAGCGCCCGTGAATCTTTTAGCGTCTGGAGACGAGTGTCAGTTTGGGGGGG
>ML682217.1:117094-186328 GCA_007922195.1 Podocnemis expansa | reverse complement strand
GGCTCTGGCCGTCTCCCTGCCGCACCGGGGCACGGTGCGGGGACGTCTCCTCCCGCTTCCTCTTAGTCGGCACCGGGGAGGAGGAACGGCGCCGAGACGCTGCTGCCGTCTTAGTGCGGCCCGGCTTCGGTGCCGCAGACGGTGCCGAGGAGGCCGGTGCACTGCGCACCGACGGTGCCGTGCTGGACCCCGAATCGCCGGGGACCGGCCGAAGAGCCTCCTCCATGAGGTGCAGCTTCAGGCGTTGTACCCTGTCCTTTTGGGTCCTTGGCTTGAAGCCACGACAGATTTTACACCTCTCGGTGAGATGGGCCTCGCCCAAGCACAAAAGGCAATCACCATGCGGATCGTCCATGGGCATGGGCTTCTTGCAACGTCCGCAAGTTTTAAAGCCCGGCATGGCCCGACCCCGAGCCCGGGGCGGGCGAAGTATCCAACACGAACAACTAACAACTAACTAACTAACACTAACTAACTATAAACAACAAGAGATTCGGGTACTCCGAATAACGCAGCCACGTGCAAAGCAGCACGAAGCCAGGGAACGTTCCAGCGACCGACAGGGCGGTAAGAAGGAACTGAGGAGGGGCGGGTCGGCTCGTGGCTATATAGGCAGTGGCGGCGGCGCCACTCCAGGGGGCGCCACGGCCGACCCTACGGGTACTCTAGGGGAAAAATTTCCGGCGTGCCGTGCACGGGGCGTGCAGACACCTACTAAGGAATGGACAGGAGCAGCACTCGAAGAAGAACATAGACAGCTGCAAAGCAATCCACCTCTGTGAGCCAGCCAAGAGCAAATTTTTCACTGTCAGTTTCACAAATATTATGGAGCACACAGCTACTGGCTAGAACAGTGGGAATATTTTCCTCATGTAAGTCTAACATGCCAAACATTAATCTGCCAAATGCACATTCAACATTCATTTGGCGCCTGTTCAGCCTGTTGTCGAAACATTCTTTGTCACTATTGAGGTTGTTCTATAAGGTTTTACAAACTATGGCAGTAAGGGATAGACTGGGAGTCCAAGGATCATATGGGCAGGGGTGTCCCTGCTGCTGGGCCCAAGGGGCATGAGACCTGTGTGTCACCACCCCTGCCCCAGGTTGGCAGGAACAGCTGGTAGCAGCGGCCAGTGGCGGAGAAGGGAGGATTAGGGCCAGCACAGTGGGGGGGGGGCAGGCCTGGGCCCCTCCCCTGACTATTTTTCTGGGTTAGCGACATCCCTGACTGTGGGCATTTCAACATCTTTATGGAATCTTTGGTCTGGAAAGAAAGGCCCTGTGTGCAGTTTTCTGCACAGGCCAGTGCCCCTGGCCAACCTCTGTTGATGTCAGCGAAGAGCCATAGTGATCTACAAGCAGCTGCATTACCGTAAAGAAGTTCCTTCTATAGTGTACACAGGGGGTTCCCAACCTTTTTAAGGCTGGGGACCCCTTCTAAATAAAAAAAACTTTGCAGACCTCTGGGGGAGCCAGGTCAGCCGCTGTGAGCAGCATTTGGCCTACGCTACTCTCCTGCCAGGGAGATCGGGCCGTCGTGGCCATAGCCACCTCCACCTGCCTACCAGCCCTTTCTCCATTCCCACCCTCCCAACTGATTCACTGACCCCAACCCCCCCTGCTCCTTTCCCCCTCTTACCTGGCCACTGGAGCTGCTGGCACCTGCCTGCCCCCTGGGCTACTACTTTTAAAAACTCCCTGCTGGAGGAAGCTCCCTGGTGGCCAGAAGCCTGGGTCTCCTTGGCAATTGGCAACCCTGGTGGCATCTGGTCCCAGCTCCCAGTCTGTCCGCAGACCCCATGGAGCCATTCTGCGGCCTCCCAGGGGTCTGCAGACCCCAGGCTGGGAACCACTGGTGTACTCTGTTAAAAAATGGCCAAGGGCCAAAAATGGAATATGCGTGCCGTCTATCATTCCACTGGAGTTAAAGAATTCCACTGGTGCAAAGCCATCCACTATTTCACACACACTTCCAAGACTCACAGTCCTTCATCGCAGACTGTGATTAGTGACCCTGCACGCTTCCTATAGTACAGCTCCCACATGGCAATCCCCACATGCTTCTCCACCAAGAGGACAGCTCTCATTCAGGTGTCCTTGAGCAGCAGGGCCAAGGCCAAATCCACAGAGAGTTCCACAAAGGTGGCTTTGCACTTTCAGAAGTTCTGCAGCCACTGCTCATCATCCCAGCCCTGCATAACGACACAATCCCACCACTCAGTGCTTGTCTCACAGGCCAAAACCAGTGATGAACAACATGCAGATGCTCCATGAATGCAAACAACAATCAGAAGTTGTTTGTTTCCATGGCACATCCAGGTCAGGTGCTTAGGACTCCTGTTCCAATTGGAAACTCATAATATACAGCATAAACTGCTATGTGTTTACAACACTTGTGATAGGTTGCTTCCTGGTTCTGGTCCAGTATGCCACTGTGATCCCCCAGATCTCCACTGCTGAACCCCAATTCACCCGACTTTGCCAGGTGACCACTCACCCTTGAGTCAGTCCACAGCAGCCTCCTGTATGTGATCATCCCCAGGTAGCAGGTGTGCAGCCTCTGGCTGCTCAGGCAACGTTTCCCTAGCAATTACCTCTAACCCCAGATACAACAGTGGGAACTTCTGTCTTACAGGGACTGGGATCCTTCTCCGTTCACAATACATTCATGTCCATCCATTTGGCAAACAAATGGATCACGCCCAGCCTCCCTCACTCATACCCTCTAAACTCCACACAGCTTCAGATAAAACAACTATTAGTTTATTGATCAGAAGTGACTATTAAGTGAGTATAAAACAAATCAAGGCATAATCATTTAATAAATGATTCAGAAGTAGCCACAATCAAAAGTAAAGGATATAAACCATGTACTGATCTAACAACACTGTCTAGGATCGCACTTTACCTTGTTATCATCTTTCTTATCCCCAAGTCTGGCTGTGATGGTTTGCAGCTGCCTAAGCCTCTTTAAAGGCAGGTAACAGTTTTTCTTGTAGATGTTTCAAGATGAGGCTTCTCTGGCAAAAAGCCTCAAGCTTTTCAGAGTGTCTCTCTTTCCAAATCCCCTCAACCCTTCCCTTTCTCTGTTGCTACGTGCTTTTCTTTACTTCTACTGGAGCCAGGGAAGCCTTTCTCATGTAATTCTCCAGGCCCTGTGCTAAAGATAGTCCTGAGGGTCTGTACTATATAACATGCTTCACATCTGTACAGATAACGTCTTGCTGCGGGAAATGATACCATAGTAATCATGTAGAATAGGTTATGAGCATTGAAAAGGGAACCTTTTATGGCATAATTGGCATCATATTACACTATTATATTGCAAAAGTGAACAGAAAAGTTACATAGATCATAACCTAGGGGTGCACAGATGTGCATCCCCTGACAACACTGCCTACAATGCTGGAGAGCAGTGCAGGACCTATCCTTTTTGATAAAGATGGCAGGCAAACAGTAAACAGGCGTGTTGAAAAATGTCACAAAACGCATTTAGAATCCCAAGGAATGACAAGACATGGATTGAGGGAGCCTTGGGACCTCTCTCACTGGTGAGCCCTCTCTCTGCAGCTTGGCGTCCTGGCACCACCACCAGCCTAGGACCCTGGCCATGCACCAGCTGGCTGAAGGCAGGCCAGGGCTGGGGGGCCCTGGGGCCAGAGAAAAGTCTCTGCACAGAGACCCCAGTCTGGTCCATCTGCCTGGGGGCAGATGGACTGACTGGCATGCTGTATGGCTTCCAGTACAGCTCAAAGGCTGTGACAGAGGCCATGCTGCACACCCCAGCCAGCCAGCCTTGCCCCTGGAACAGAGTGACCAGTTGCACCAGTCCACCTGACGCTTGGGAGTAGACCAGCCTCCCAGTGGTGGTGCAGGAGCGCAGAGCTCAGCCTCTAGCCCTGAGCAGTCCAGCCCCCCATTGCTGAAAGGGCAGAGGGCCCCCACATAGGCCCATGTGGTATTCCACCCCTGGGAATGACTGGACATTAAGCTCGCACCCATAATGCCCTGCGATCCTTTCTGTCTTCTCACAACTCCTAGTGCCACAAAACAGTGAGTTTACCGTGAACATGCTTCAGTGACATGAGTGCTGTATGACCAGGCACAAAATGTTGCAATTATAGAGCTTTTCTATCATCACAATAACTTGTATTGACAACACTTTCTAGTGCAGACGAGGCCTATCAGTGCAGATGCTGTATGGCTCACATCAACTGTCGTTGCCTTTCAGAAGTCACCCCAAAATGGGTAGGGCTACACTGAAAAAGTTTTTTTGAAATAAGCTTATTTTGAAAAAAAAAACTTTTTACTTGTCCATACAGGCATTTTGTTATTTTGAAATAAGCATTTCATTATTTGGAAAAAAAAAAAAAATGAAGCAGTATTTTGAAATAAGTAAGCCTGCTTTTATTTCTAAAGAGCAATTTTTTCAAAACAGTTATTTCAAAAAAAGGCCATTCCAAGTGTGGAATTGGCTTTTTTCAAAATAATGACCATATACTTTGCCCTGCCTTCCCCTATTTCAAAATAGAAAGTCTAGTGAAGACTTTCTATTTTGAAATAATAATTCCCACCTTATTTCGTAATGGAGAGTCTTCACTAGACTCCTATTTTGAAATAATAAATTTGAAATAATGCTATTTTGAAATACCTTTGGCAGTGTAGACATAGCTAATGACAGTTAAATCAATGCAAGCAGTCCTGGTGAGGATGCATAATATGGACACAAGGGGTACATCTACACTGGAGGCTTAGGTCGACTTAAGGAAGGCTAAGTCAACCTACAGACCCTTGTTGCCACACTAGGTTTTTATTAAGTTGACTTAAGGACTTCCCTAAGTCAACTTAACATCCCCTCTTAAGGTCAACTTAACACTTAGGTTGACCTTATTAAGTTGACTTAAGCCAGTGTAGACAGGAGAGAGCCCTTGAACCGACTTAATTGTCCTCCAGACCCCCTCCCAGAGATCCTGGCCACCAGAAAAGGTTGACTTAGCACCTGCCAGTGTGGACACAGGCAGTCAACAGGAGTTTTTATGTAGACTCTCTAAATCAACTTAACAAGGTTGACTTTAAGTCAATTTAACAGAGCCTCCAGCACAGATGTACTCAAGGAGCGTAGCAGAGGCACCTCTGGCCTGGGGAAGGAGCCGGGGCATGGGCACAGGCCCCGCCTGCAGCCCACAGGCCCTGCCCCCAGCCTGCAGGCCCTGCCCCCTGGCTGGGGACAGAGCCAGAAGCCACTGTGGGCGGCTAGGCCTCACATCCCTGGCCAGGGACAGGGACGGAAGCAGCTGTGGGAGGCCGGGCCTCGCATCTCCGGCCGGGAACAGGGCTGCCACCACCGTGGACAGGCAGGCCCCGGATTCCCTACCACAGCCGTGGGCGGCCAGGCCCCGGATCTCTGGCTGGGGACGGGGCCGCCACTGCTGCGGGTGGCCAGGCCCCAGATCTCTGGCCGGGGATGGGGCTGCCGTGGCCGCCAGCGGCTAGGCCCCGGATCTCCGGCCCAATGAGGGCCACCAGATCTGGCGCACCGGTGCTGGGATTCGGGGCACGTGCCCCGAGTGCCCAGAGCCAGCGACGCCTCTGGAGCATAGTGTGGACATTCAACAGCAATTTAATTCCTGTGATGGCCAATGTTCCCTCTAACTTTTTGTAGCTATGTGTGCAAAAATTTCTTTTGTGCAAATTTTTGGAACCAGTGTTCAAATCTGTGCATACACCAGTGATCGCGGTCAAACTTGAGTGCAATGAAGTAAATGTGTATGATGCAAATAATATCTAAATTTTATTTTGATATGGTGAGTGAAATGATTTTATAAATTACAAAACCTTATTTGAAACATGCTATTTGAAATTACCTACTTAAAGTAGCATAAAAATATTAGCACTGTTGAATTTTTTTGTGCACACTATTTTGTGTGCGCAGGTTTAACAGCCTGTGTGCGCACACACATGTGCACAGCTTAGAGGGAACATAGGTGGTGGCTGTATGCCGATGTAACTTAGGTGGACTTAATTTTGTCAGGTTGATCTGCCCTCAGTCAGAGCTGGCAGAGCTTTAAAGCTTTTTATGATGAACAAACCTTGTGTGAATAAGGAAGCTCTGAAGTCAGTCCACATCTGGTGCAGGAGCACAACAGCTTTTAAGAAGCAGAAGGGCCGATCATAGTAGAGGGAGGAATGGGGTGCAACGAAGAGAGGCCTCTCCCTCCCTGACTGGCTTGGAACACAAACCCAGCTGCCACCACCTTCCTCCTGGCCACTCCCAAAACAGCAATACAGGAAGTAACAGGCAGGCATCCACATCCCCACCCAACAGGGGAGCCCCTGGCACTTCCCTGCCCTGAGCATGGCAGCACAGAAAAGGGGTACTGCAGCCTGGATACTGGCCCCCCAATGCCTTTGCTTTTTATGGGGCTTCATATTACTCCCCCCCCCACACCCCATGCTCACCAGGTTGTGTCTAGGACTGAGTGACATTTTGCTCTGCAATTGAGTCTGGTGTATTCCTGTGTCACCCAAGCCCTCACTACTGGAGCCTGTCTTATCCTAACCCACAATGTGAACCCTCCACTCCTGGTGTGTGACCCCCCCACAGCCTATGGCAAGCAAGCTGCTCTCTGCTAAGCAGTGCTTCTGCCCAGCCCCTCTTGGGATCATGCACTAGTGTGTAATCCCAGCCAACAACACCAGTCCCAGCTGCAACCCTAGGAACTGCCATCATACAATGTTCAGTGTGTCCCCTGTACACTGCAAGCTCAATGATTAGTCAGTTTATCACAAAAATTGATATGTAATAGCCTTGTCACTTCAAATGGAGTCTCTGACACACCTCAAACTATGTGCACTGCTTTACAAACATCTTGAGCATAAACTTGGACTATGAGGTCAGTTTAGGTAGTGTTATTAGCTTAGTATCTGTTTTATAATATTATGATTCTGCCTTGATTGGCCATTTTCTCACTTAAAATTGTAATCTGATCAATAAACTAATAGTTGTTTTATCTAAAGCTGTGTGGTCTTTAGTGGGTGTGAATAAAAAAGGCTGGGCACAATCCATTTCTTTGTTATATGGACAGACGTGAGTGTATGGTGGTTGGGAGTCGGTCCCAATCCCTGTAAGACAGTGGCTCCCAGTGAGGCAACTGGGTGCAGGGGTGCTTACTTTGGGACCATTCCCTATGTGACCGGAGAAAGCACGCTCACTGTATAGGACTGATCACACACAAGAAGCTGGCATGAATTGACTGGAGCTAGTGGTCACTAGGCAAAGCAGAGTGAATTGAGGTTCAGCAGTGGAGATGGCCGGGGGGGGGGGTGGACCACAGCAGCACACCAGACTGGATCTGGGGAGCAGCCTGTCATACCCTCTTAACTACCCCCCACCACACACACATGCCAAAAATCATGACACTAACATGTCATTTGCTTGCTCTGCTTGTTCTACTCTTTCCCTGTCTTGTCTACTTGAACTGTAAGCTCTTCAGGGCAGGGATCATCTACTAATCTGCTTGTCCATAAGGCAGCACAACGGGGATCCATTCACAGCTGACACCTAGGCACTACCATAATGTACATGATTAGCATATAAATAATTTAATTCTTTGCTCCAAAAGCATAGGCCTGGGACATTTGAGCTAAAAGAGGCCTTTGATTAGACCTGGGAGAATTTGATTTTCATTTTTTTCATAATTTCAATGGCTGATATTGAGGTTAAACATTATTTTAGATTTTTACCTATTTAAATGTTTACTATTCTGGCAAATTATAGAGAAGCCCAAGCAATATTTAATGACAACAGATGTTGAAATTCAAAAAGTTAAAGCTGTACAAACATTAAAACATAAACTGTCAACATTACAAGTCAAAATATACAAAGTAAATATCCTTAAATCAAACTATAAGAATTTCTCAAGGAGCATTTTTCTTACTTTGTCTGTCTATAAAGTTTGATTATCAATGGAAATATTTTTTATCAATTTGTGTGTATAGTGAAATTGATGAAAATTTCCAAAGAGGTAGCCATGTTAGTCAGTGTACAGCAAAAACGATGGAAGTCCTGTGGCACCTTAAAGACTATAAGATTTTTGGGGGCATAAGCTTTCGTGAGCTTCAACCCACTTCATCAGATGCCTCTAAAATTGATGTTTACTAGCGTGTACTGATAAAAGTCGAATTCTTCCAAATCTGTTACATTGCTGAACAGTTCTGATTTGCTCCAATAGAAGGCAGTTGTGACTCAGACACAAACTGATAGCTCATTATGGAGTTAGAGGATTACTTGCAATTCTAGGTTGACAAACACACATTCCCAGTTCACCTGCTTCCTTTTTCCCCTTCATAGCACTCCTGGTCTTGTGGCACACACGAGAGACAGACTCTGGGGGTGGAAGTCAGTGCAAAAAGTAGAGAACAAATCAATAGGAGCAGAAGGCACAGATTCTGCAGCACTCCTGGTCCCAAAGAAATGAGAAAAGGGGGCTGAAAATAAAATCTGTCATCTGCCTAGCAACACAGAAGTCTAACCCAAAAGGGTCAATAAGTCCAGACTCTGTCATACTTATAACTCAAGCACAGGGGGAGTGTGAGAAAGAGCAAGACTGGGACTCATTCTCTAGTCTTTCCATTGGCAACAAAGATAAATGTCAGTAAGTCACTGCAATGCTCCCATCCCTGAGAGGTAAGGACTGAGAATTGATCTAGATTTTCTGCACAGGACTCATCCTCAGGAGCAAATAGCTTTGCTCCTAGTCTCAGAGAACTTTGACAGCATGAATCAGGTTTTTGTCTCCTACATAGCTGTGCAGTTCTGATCCATTTCAGTAGAGAACAGTAGCTGACACAGAGACAAACCTAGGAGCATCACCAGCCTGGGTTCACCAGGAACAAAGATTAGACATGTTTCGCTGGGCTTCTGGGGCCCAGCTCTGCTGGCTGAGTGTGATTGAAGAGTATTTGTTGGGGATAGTGCAGGAGGAGGTTACTTGAGGGATTTCTCACAGATCCAGGGGAAAGGAACTTCACAGCTGGAGGCCTGGAGAGCACCATTCAGCAGGACAGCACAGCGCTGCACGGGGCTGTTAGAGATGACACTGCAAGACACACACACAGAACAGACCAGCTGAGGAGAAATAAGAGTTGTCACTAAAAGGCATGGCAGAAAACTCTTTGGCTGGTGGGGAGGCACAGAAGGGGAGGTGACAGGAACAGTTTCCTTCCCTCACTCTAGCAGTTTCTCAAAGCATTCCAGGTAAGGAGGTAATGAACTCATATAGATATCGACACTGAGCTCACTACCTTCTCACTTGGGGTGCTTTCAGAAGCTGCTAGAGTGAGGGAGTGTTCTGCTATTACTAAAAATCCCCAGAGCTGAATCATGAGATCCTTACTCAGGCAACAAAATGGGCAAAAAATGAAGGCTCAGCTGCTAGTTCAATTAGGTGTGAATCCAGAGTAACTTCACTAATGTCAAAGGGCCAATGGCCATATCTACGCTATGGAGATTATAGCTGTAGCTATGCCAGTGCAGGAGGACCATCTCCTCGAGTGACAGTAGCTAGGTTAATAGAAGAATACTTCTACTGACCTATCTGCAGCAGGGCTTAGTTTAGTGCAGCTATGACAGTCATGGGTGTGGATTTTTCACACCCCTGAATTCCACATCTATGCTGACCTGAATTTTAAGCATATATCAGGCCTAATTTTCCACTGCCTTGAACTGTGTGTGCCTTTTACACCAGTGCAGTGTGGGGGTGAAATGCTCCCAAAGTCAGAAAAGTAGGGCTTGATTCTAAGCTGATTTATGCTAGCTTAACACCAGTGGAACTCTAGGCTGTAACTCTAGTAACTTCAGGAGAATAATTCCTGCTTTACAAAGCTGCAGGTAAAATCAGCTTCAGAGCAATGTTCCCTGTAAGGTGCGCAGCAGTGCAGGAGGGCAGCCCCTCTCTCTCCCCAGCGCAGGGAACCCAGCTACCAGCGCACTGCCGGCAGCCCCTCCCCTACTGGGTCCGGGAGGAAGGCATCTCCCCAGGCTGATGCAGCAGCAGCCCCTCTGCTGCTCCTTATTTGCCTCGTGATGAAATTGTTCTGTGCCTGTTTTTCCTCCCATTCCAGGCAAATCAGCCTCTGTCCCTCCCCTCCTTTTTCACTCTTGCTTATCTCCCCCTTGCTCGGCTGCCCGAACGGGAGCGGAGTCCTCCATAGTCAAAGGCTGGAGAGAAGACAGACCACTCCTAGGGAGATTCTTTTGCAGAGCCCTGGTCTTTATGACAGCAATTGTGCCATGCCAGTTCTGGGGGCTGGAAAGGGGGCACATTTCTTGCCCTTCCTAACTCAAAAGGCATCTGGAGTGAGTCTCAGATCCAGTGCTGCTTTGGAATTGAGTCTCAGATCCACTATTGCTTTTGGAACCCCCTCGCTTTGGTTCACTCCATCAGTAGCTGTAGTAGCAAGAGGCTGAATTGGGGAGGGGAAATCTACCTGTGTGAGAGCAAGTTCGAGATCCTGAGTGGATGAAATAGCAAGCTGGCTGTAAAAAAGTGGCTGGAGTGGGGACAGGCAGCCTGTGGGACTGCAGGGGGGTCAGCAGGGAGTTGGGGGGGGGACTTCATGCTAGTACATCTAGAAGGTTTAAGCCATTTATCTTTTATTTTTTCTTTTCAATTACTGATCCATTTAAATAAAAAAGAGCTAAAAATTTCCTAAGAGCTATTGAATACAGTATCATTGTATTATTGCAAGTCACCAAGTGACACAAATAATACAATTCTTCCTAAAAGAATAAGAGTATAGCTTTAATTGCAGAAGGAAATAAGTAAAACTGATTGTTGTTCTTTCAAGTCTCATAATGACTAAAAATGAGATTTTTGACCCTTTAAATTACAGATTATGAGACAGCGACTCTATTGTTTCTTCTGAATGTTTTTCTTAGCTTCCTGTTGATTACAGACTTTTATCCCTGTTATGTTCACTGTGAAACCTATAAAAATAGAAAAGAAGTTTTCTGTTTTCAGTGTCCATCTCAGTTTGGTAAAGTCCCCAAATGAAAGAAAAAGAGATGTTTTTTTGTTGTGTAAAGAACTTGCTGCTTGATGCTTTTGTGCTGTTACTTGACCTATGTCTATATGTCTATCGGAAACTTGGCTGTAGTAAGGATATGGTTGGATAGGTAAAGTGGCAAATAGTCACACTGGCAAAACAAAAAAGGAGTCTTGCAGAATTTTTAAAGTCACATTAGCATTTGCTTTGCTAAATAGTTCTTAGGTCTTCTGATTTTCATTTTTACGTAAGTAAATGAATAAATTGATGTTTAACCAGTGAACACTAGAGAAACATCAGAAATGGTTACTTATAGCCAATACTTTGTCTACACATAACCAGGGGTTAAAGAATAATTTGGTGGGCCCCAGAACCCTCCTGCATGGGTGCTCCCCAACACACACAGGTCCCCCAATACCCAGCCCCAGACAGACAGACACACGCACAGCCAGCCCCAGACAGACACACACAGCCAACCACAGACAGACTGACACACACACACATATTCATACAGTCACCCCCAAACACACACAGAGACACACAGAAACCCCCAGCAACTCCCCCCCCCAAGCCCTTACCTCCACTGTTACAGGCTAGCTGACAAAGGCTGCTCCACCCTGTAGGGGGAGATTCACACACTCCCAGCCTGCCCCTGCTGTCTGCTGGCTGGGCTTAAGGAGGAGCCACTTCTGGCTGCTCCTGCTATTTTTAGTAGGGGCCTGGAACACAGCTTTCTGGTGTGTTCCACTCTCTTTAGGGGCACCAGAACACTGCCAGACTAAAAACAGGGGGCATCGAAACTGTGTTCTGGTGCCTTCCCCCTTACTTTAACACCTGCACACAACAGTATCATACCATGGCGGTGTGATTTCTAAAGCACCAAAATTTGTTTTGCATGTAGATCCCCTGATGGACACTTAATTTTAATGCTTCTGGCTGATTATTATATTTGTGCTTTCTGAGAACAAACACACAAACTGGATAAAGGAGTGACTTGGATTCATGAATGTACTTGTTCTAAGAGCAAGCTGTTACGAATTTTGACTATTGAAAAACCACTCTGTGGGATCTAAAGGACAGTTTACCTGTCAAAGCCCTTGTTGGAGTCAGGGTGATTGTTAGTATCCTTACTAGCATGAGTGTAGAGTCTTTATTATTTTTAACGTTTCCTCTGTAATGCTTTTATGCTACGAATAAAAGTGCTTGCTTAGAAAGAGCTGTGTGGTACCTTAGCTGTGGCTCTAATTCTGACTCAGGTCTCTGGGCAGAAGGCAAAACAAGGTCTCTTTGCTGGTGTCTTTCTAAGTGATCCACAGTGTAAGGAAAGGATTAGCGTAGCCTGGAAAAATCTCTGATCAGGAGCAATGGGCCCTTTAAGCTAAAGATGCAACTGAGCAAGTTATGGATGCACTCAGGGAGCCAAGGGGCAGCAGGGAAGGGGTCTGGCACTGGGTTGGGGCACCGGAAGGGAACTTGCTCAGCTGCATCCATAAGTTGCTCAGCTGCATCATCAGCTTAGAGGGAACATTGCTTCAGAGCTGTAATATTTTACACCTACTTTTCACAGGTGTAAATGACTTATTACAGTACAAGGTGGCTGTGATGCTCCCAGGAGCATGCAGGCCTCTGAGGTACCTCAACATCACCTACCAATAACATGAGAAAGTCTGTTCTGATCCTGCTGTGGATCAGCTCCCTGAACCTACCTGCTTGCCTCTGGAGATACAAATACTGCTGCTCAGGTCTCTACAGGCTTCATTCTCTCTGTACAGAGAAGTAATTGGTCCATACCAACTTTGAGTCCTCTAAGCTTATCCTGAAGCTTCCAGTCCCTGATGTAATAGACACTCACAAATTATCCACCCTGCTGCTCCCAAAGGAACAGTGTGCACTAGCCTACCTGATTTAAAGCAGGAGCGGAACTTTGCTTAATACACAGCACTGAGATTTATTTAAAATAATAAATTTATGACCAAAGCACAGAGATTCAAGTGACAGTAAGTAAGTGTACTAAAGAAACCAACGTGGTTACATACAAAATAAAATCATAACATGCTTTCTATAGGCTAAACTTAAGTAACAAGTTACTCTTGTCTAAAGAAGCTTCAGTTTCTCAACAACTGGTCCATGGACTGGCATCAACCCCTGAGATCTCCTTGACATAGTATAGGAAGCCAGTATGTGGTATCAAAAAGGTTGAGAAATACTCTCTCACCCAAAGTTCTCTCTAGCATTTTCAACTAAGCATGTTTGAGAATGAGTCTCCTATTTCATGAAGCACACATGCCAACCATTTACTTCCTAGAGGAAGGATAACAGGGTGTCATCTTTGTCTCCCAAATATAATGGAGCAAACCTTTGATGTGCACCTCAATATAGGGTTCCCTCCCCCGAACTCCACTGTTATTTCTCTCTGTAACAGTTTATAATCCCTCATTAAGATTCAGTTTAAACTGGTAAGAGAAGATCCACTGTGAACCATATAACACTTAATTTACATGTAAACAACCATAGAGGCATTTCTTCTAGAAAGGAAACATTTTCTAACAGAGAGGACTGATCCATAGATGCAGAGTACAAGAACATAGTTTTCACAGTATTTCTGTAACTCCCTGCATAACATTGGGTACATCTACACCAATGTTCTCTCTAATTATTCATAGGCCGTGAGCGCAAAAAATTTCTGTGTGTGCGCAAAAGAATTTCTTTGTGGGCACCAATATTAGCACTATTGAATTTTTTTGTGCGCACTTTATTTTGTTGTGTGCGTGGGTTTCATGACCTGTGTGCGCGTGCACATGTGCACAGTTTAGAGGGAACAGTGGTCTACACTATGTGTTTAAGTCAACTTAAGGGCCCTTAAGTTGACTTAAACAGAGCCCCGTCTACACTGCAGGGCAATAAAGTCGACTTTATTGTTAAGTCAACTTTATTAAGTCGACTTAAGGCAATGTGCATTCACTAAGTCGACTTAATAAAGTCAACTTAGTGCAGTGGGGCCATTAAGTCAACTTTATAAAGTCAAATTAAGCCAGGACACCCATTTAAAGTCGACTTTATAAAGTCGACAATGTAGTATGGACTCACTAAGTTGACTTAAGGTCTACTTAAAGTTGACTTTAAGTAGACTTTATTAAGTCAACTTAATAAAGTCGACTTAGCTTTTACAGTGTAGACATAACCATTTATAGGTGTTTCACAATTTTACAGACTACCATTGAGACACTAGCTTGCAGACCTCACATAACATTCTTTGATAAACTAGATAATAGATCAGTGATTCTCAGCCACTGTGTTGTGACATATTACTGTGTCGCCACACAGTGGTGTGTCATAGACTGAGAGCCAGGGAAATGGCTGGAATTTGGAACTGGCCTAGGATGAGTAGGCTGGTGTTTACTGTACAGTGGCAACATGCTGCCAAGTATGTTGCTACCCTCAAGAGGTTGATAGCCTCTGAACTAGAATGTATAAACCAGACCCAGGAGTTCCCTGTAATCCCTCTGCAGCACCTTGCCAGTTGGCATGAAGAGGGACTTGGCTCACAGTAGTAGAGAAAAGGCCCAGTGGTATTCCCTTGGATTCATGCTGATGGTGGTAGAGTTTGACAGTTTATAAATCCTGGTGTACACTTAGAATTTAGGTCAACATAACTACAGCACTCAGGGGTGAGAAATATCCATACCCCTGAATGTCATAGCTACACTGACCTAACCTCTGGTGTTGACACAGCTAGGTCAACAGAAGAATGCGTTTGTCTGCCTGGTTACCATCCCTCAGTAATGTGGTGTGCATCTACATTGTGGGATTATGCTAGCATAGCTATGGTGCCATAGTTGTCCCACTGCGCCCCCCATAACATAGACATGGCTCTCAAGATTTTACCTAGGAGTTTTGCCTGAGTAAGATCTGATAAACACCATATTAATATCTTGGGATCTAGATCTTTAGAGTGCTGGTTTTTGTTTTTGTTTTAAATGAAATCAAACTCACTTTGTATGGTTGAGTTTTGAGCCATCTTCCCAGACCCAGTCAGTGCCGTTGCTTTGCCTCAGACCAATCCAGTGGGATGCTGCATTCATCAGTGAGAACAGGTCCTAGAAGGCAGTGGGGAACGACAAGGGAACTAATCAAACTCAACCTGACAATTCACATCCTGACGGGCCAACAAAGCAATCAAATATCAGGGAGCAAAATATACTAGCTGAGTCTGATTATTCTCAAGGACCTGTATTTTCTGGTGATTATTTTGTTTAACATTTCCTCAGAATTTACTACTGTGTTTTATAAAAATTTTAAAATGTATGAAAATTGGTGCAAAAAATTAACCTGACAGTTTTCTAATAAATATCCTGATTAATATGGGGTGACAGGGGGATAGAAAAGAAAAGTAACAGAGAAAAGGAAGAACACAAAGTAAAAGCAGTTGAATGCTGTGGTTTATTTAATGTTTTGTATATTAACAGCAAAAGAATATATACGTGTGTGTATCTTCCATTACCTTGCCTTACTTTGACCAACAGCTTCACATTTACACTTAGACTAACTTAATTATTAACATAAACACATCCACCTAATAAAAATAACTGGATTTTCTTAAGATAAAGAACATTTCCATGTACCTGAGTGATCCAAAATTGAGTGAAAATCAGTTAAAAAAAACAAAACAAAACAAAACCCTGAATAACAACTTTTGTATATCTTGGGACTATTTCAGTGAAAACTGAAAATGAAGGACCTTAACTGCTCATTTGGTGGCAAGACTTCGACTTTCACCATAAGAAGTGCTGGTGGTTTGTCTCCTTTGTGGGTGACCTTGCCTCATGTTCCCCAAATTCTTTCTTGAAAGTTATGGGGTAATAGCTGGCAAGCAGCTCTATTCTGGGAGTCCTGTCTTTGGACATGTAGCAGCCACAGCATTCAGGAAGCAGCAATCATAACTTGAGGTGCTTTGGGTTGAGATTGCACAGGAAATTCTCAGAGGACTAAGTAAACTCAGAGTGCACCCCACAGACTCTCCTGGATAAGGGCCCAATATCAAAAGCTATGGGCAAATTTTGAAGCAAGTCAGTACAGAGGTGCAGAGGCTGAACTTTGAAGGAACTCTGAAGCAGAATAACAGGGGCTGCAGGGCATAACTGAGAGGCATTGACAGAGGTGTGTTGGGAGCCCAGGGCATTGACAAGATAGCAGGGAGATTTCATTAAGACATAAGAACCTTTCTCCCTCCAGGCTTTCGTTTTCATTTGTCTGATTTTTAGCTAGTGTTCATAGAAAGAAAAATTGTACACAGTAAATTCTTCCTTGGAGAAAATCCACAACAGTAGAGGAAATCACCAGGGATCGATCTGTTCCACTGTGTTCTAACTAAACCATAATAAATGCACCCATTCAATAACACCATGGAGATCCTCCATGTCTCCTGCTCCCAGCACTGGTGATTCCAGGAAGTAAATAACAGAGCTCACCTCTTCTATAGATGCTTGAGTTATGTGAGACAAGGGATTAGGTTTAGCTGAAGAGATGCCTGTGGTGGTGGTGGGGGAGTGTGGAGATAGGGAAGCATGTCCAGAAAAAATCAAAGTGTTTCAAGCAAGAGGGACCCTATGCCTATGCCTGATGTGTACCCTATGCAACATAACAAACAGAGCAACACATGACTGGAGTACAGGGGCGATTTATAGCAGCCAATTCCTTTGTATGCGGAACCCATGACAGACGCACTGAGGAAGGCCCCAAGAAGGGAAGTAGGTGGGAAAATTCCAGCACAGGGAACAGGGACGCTTTCTGGAAGTAGAAAAACAGGTTGAGAGGGGACTGAGGATGGCGCCCAGCAGCAAGGACTGTGGACAGGGGTTGCTTAAGCAAGAGTCCCATCTAGCTTTATCTTGTCTGCCTGATGCCTGAAACTCTCCCACAGCCAGCTGTTTTGTGCCTATCCTCCCATACCCATCTGGTATTTGGAAAGGAAGATTACCAGCTGATGGCTTCCCGTATCACCCACACAACTGCATTTAGTTGCTGAGACTGGCTGAGAAAGCTAAATATTGTTGGGGTGGGAGGTACAGGCCAGAGGATGGAAAAAGGCTCCTATACATCTTCCTTCCCTGACTGCTGCTCATAACCACCCCCTTTTGAATCTCTTAACTGTAGTCTGAAAATGTCGGCCTCCTGATTTCATTGTTAAAATCAAGGGATTTCCCCCCCTTCACAGTAAACATGGTGTCAACCTGATAACACCTGTTGGAGCTAAATAGAGAAGCATGTGCAAGACAATGAAAGAGCCTCATGGAATGAGACTGGCAGACTTTTACCATTTTCTTGGTATCACTCATCACCACAAGATGTGATCCTTCTGCAGAACAGGACGCCTGGCTCGAATTCCAATCTTTTTTCTCCTTGGCGAAATAGTAACAGCTGTTGCCATAACCCACCCATTGGTCAGGGCAGCCAGGGCAGGAACTATCTGCAAAGGGATCATAATAAGGATGTCTCTCCATTTCTATTCATTCTGAAGATTTCATGGCATTTTACATCCTGGATACAAGCTGGGATTGCACAAAAGTAGCCACCTCTTCGGCAGAACATGACATCTAAGGCAGGGACCTGAGAATAAGGATACAAAAAGACTATCCAAAGCAATGGAATCACAGTCCCTTTATGTAATTTGCACCACTCTTTACATCACTTCTGCATCAGATCAAATGTGTACATCATGGGACTGATCTTCCTCTTGCATTGGGTAACCCGACAGACTTTGGTTAGTGCAGTTACTTAGTCCTGCGAGAGCAGACCTTAGCCTTCTGAAAGCAAGACAGGAACTGCATGTGTTTGAAAAGCAGAGGAAAAGGTTACAACATGCCTATGGTGTGACTGTTTCACAGGATGAGAAACAGGTGTGACCACAACACCCAGCAACACATGCGTATTGGCTTTAGCACCTTCTTGTATGTGCTACTCAAAAGTCATAGTGGTAGTACCTTTATTTGTCACTTTGTTGTCTTAAGTCAGAAAAATCTGAAAGGACCTTTCATTATACTTCACTGCTTTCCCTTAACTAGAAAACAAGGCCTTGGATAGATCCTTTGGGGTCTCCATAAGGGACAACCTCAGTAAGCTGTAGGCAAGTTCCTACTTTCATTTACACAGTGGAATGCTAGAGCATCTTGTGTCTTTCAAGTGGAGTTACTCCAGATTCGTCATTGTGTAACAGTGACCAGAATCTTGCCTCCTCTGCTTAGGTGAACTGACAGCAGATCTCCATCTTGTGGTCTCAGGATTTTCACCTCCCAGGTCTCTTTGGATACTCACCAGTCCTCCAGATCACCCATATTACTGTTGCCATCAGCAGGAAGGCAATCAGTAGCCCAAGACACACAGCCATGTTGCACAGAACAGATGACCAACGCTGGGGAGCTGGAAGAGAGGAAACAGGAACCACGGTATATGTACGGTGCATACACTTACCTTACTTGGCATCCCCATTAATAGTTGCCATTTTATAGCCTGTACATGTACTTGGTACTGGACAATTTATTAATTGGCCAAGCAAGAACAACATTCCTGTCCTAAACAGTTTATGCCCACAGGGTAGACTATAAATTTTATTGCCTCAAAGGGATGCACTGCTTACATCTCTCTATAGTTCCTTTAATATTATAGCCACACCCAGAAATGGCTGTCTACATCTGCACTATCCAGTCATCAGTAATCCCACAATCCTGAACTCAACAGCTCTGCATGCTGAGAAGGGACATTTACAGCAAGGAACACTCTTGGTAAGGGAGCTCCTTCCCCTCAGTCAGCAGTGACCCCAATAACTCAGATCCCAGCTCAGGCACCGTGTGGATGGGGACAGTGCGTGTGACTCAATAAGGGGCACTGTTGCTGCAGAATCCGTGCTGACCCCAATGTTCCACTGTGGTGCTAAAGAACGATTTTGTGTTGCAGGAGCTGCTGCTTCTCAAATACAATGTAAAAACAAGAACTTATCTACATGTTCTTTTAAAGATGGCCTGACACTTTCTGCCTGCATAGGAAGTTTTAACCTCAGCATCCTGCCCATGTTCCTTATCACGCAACTTCATTCTGCCTCTCTAGAATTTTTCTTGGAGTTTAGGGTTTCAGATGGAAAACTTACTCCCTTCCTTTGACATTGATCATATCTTTATTCATCTCTTGTATAGTGCCTAGCAAAATGGAACCTAATCAGTGATGAGACCTTTGGATGCCACCATAAATAATAATTCACTATTGTTCTTACTACAGTCTTACTACTACCATGTGGCTGCCCAGTACCTCAAAATACCAGACTCAGTCTGAAGGCCCAAGAAATTCCCCAGGAAGGTATGGGGAGCACATAATCTCTTGCGCACACTGGTCGTAAATAGAAAGTTGCCCAAGTGGTAGGTAAAAATCTGCTCAAGTTAACAATTAAGTCTGGTTTCACAGTTCTAAGAAGTTGCCTTCAAACTTTTCCATCCCTCCCTTTCTCCTGTCTTCTTCAAAACAGAGTGCATCTGACAAAGTGGGTTGGAGCCCATGAAAGCTAATGTCCAAAGAAATCTGTTAGTCTTTAAGGTGCCACAAGATTCTTGTTGTTTTTCTTGTTGTTTTTGCTGTACACAGAATAACACGGCTACCCCTTTGGAAACAGAGTGTGTGCCCTGTCAGCCTCCCAGTACAGATGCTGCATCCTCCCTATGGAAACCATAATTCCTGCTGCCATGAAAAACTAATCTCAACACAATATAAAAGAAGACTTAAATAAATCAGTGATGGGTGCAGTTTCTTGGTTACAGCTTCCCAAACTATAGCTATTCTGGTTACATCCTATCCATTATGTCTTTACTTTGTTAAATGGCTCTCTTATTGGGCTCTAGGCACATGTACAATAAAAAAAAAATCCCAAACCAGAAATAAATACATCACTACAAATTCATCAGTCTTAATCAGTTAATTTACTGAGACTATCAATATCCCTTGAACCCCCACACACTTTCCTAATCCTCCCCTTCTCCAAAGTCTGGGGAAGCTAAAAGACCTTGTCAAGGTCAGAGGATTCAGGATCCAGGAAACAAACCAAAATTAAGGGTGTGGCACCCCTCTTAGACCCATCCACAAGACACCAATCACAATTAATTGTATAGATGTTCAAAATGTGGTAATTCATGATCCTGGAGCTTGGTTCCTCCTCACTGGGATGCAAAGACATCCACAGCTTCTATGTGTTTAATTGCCCCTCAGTGAGGCACATGACAGATTAAGACTTTTTAAAAAACATACAGAAATTTAAATTTTGGAGAATAAGGCAACAGAATGCAAGTGGGCATGGTATGCCACACCGGCACATGCTGGCTGAATCTGACTCTTGGCAAGATCTATACCACTAAGAAGGAAAGCAAAATTCAGAACTGAGGATTTGTCAGTGAGAATTTAGTGCCTGTAATTCTGCTCTGTTGAACCAAAATACTGTAGGGCTGAGGGCCTCTCCTGATCTCAATCAATATCATAACCATATTGCATGAGGAGAGAGGCTTTGTGTGGGAAAAGGAAAGAATGAAGAGATGAGATGGAAATGAACAAGAGAGGAAGATCTTGCACTGAATAATCATAAAATGCTTTCTAACGAGGGGCCTGTGAGACCACCAAAGAATCTCCCCAAAGGAAGGTGAGAGAGCCCTATTACATGGGGCATTTAAACAAAGACTGGGGAGTTGGTGGTGGTGAACTGTATTGTCCCTGAGGAAATAACAAGATGCAATCAAATAAGAGGTAGTAAGAGCCTCACTTCAGCCCAGAGAAAATGCTTTATTTGGAGATACGGAGGAATGGACAGTGATTGGGGAGGCGGAGAAATGTGGGTTTGAAGAGGAGCTTCTCTTTTTCTGTTCCTTTAGTTTTATCACAATAAGACTATGAAAAAGGGAGATTATGAAACAAAAAAAGAGACTGAAAACATCTGACTGAAATATACACAATACAATCACCATCTCACACAGAATGGACTTGAAACAAAGCCAGACATCATATCCAAACCACAGAATGTCTCCTCCCAACCAAGTGAGACTTCGTTAGCAGATGAATATCTGAGGTTTCCTATGGCAGCTTTGTTCAAATTGATTAATATTTGAGCATGCTTCATTAACAGCCACAGGCACCAGCAATGCATGTTTTAGCTGCATATACAGAAATATCCCTTCTTGGGACAGGAAAGCCTCTCTACAGTTGTGGTAAGACTCTACCTGAATATTATGTAAGCAAGCTGGTGGGAGTTCAGAGAAGAGCAACAAAAGTGATCAGGGGACTGGGAGGAAACAATTATAAAGACAGCCTCAGAAAGCTAAAATCTCTGTTAACTCAGTCACAACTAAATTAGAGACTTCACAACAGCTTCCAAATATCTGAAAGGTGTAAACTGCAAGAGGGAATAGGAAACTATTAAAGGAAAAAATTTAAGATAAATACCAGGCACATCTTTCTTATAGTGAGATGTGTTGAGCTGCAGAATTGTTTCCCAGGAAAAGAGGAGGAAGTTCTGTCACTGGGAACTTTTAAAACTACAGTGAAGAAAGCACTGAAAAAAACCATAATACACTACAGGCAACAATCTTGCACTCGTCCTTCAGAGACAGTCAGGATGATCTAATAAATCTAGTGCTTCCCTCAAAAATCATTCACATATGCCAATAATTCACCTGTATCTTCATCTTTATTAATCTATATAAGCATAAAATTCCTCAGTCTATTGTCATGCAGTCAAACTCAAGAAAATGTTGGGTACCCAATTTGAGAACCCTACTGGGGGCAACAGTTTCCTAGATGCAGTGCATTTTCAATGCCCACTGATTTCTGATAAGAGTTGTGAATGCTCAGAAGCTTTTTAAATCAAATTCAAGATGTCGCATTTTGGACAGCCCAAATCAACAAAAGCCTCTGAAAATTTCTGCCATAGCTCCTGTAAATACTCTGACAGATTCTTTGCCCTGGGATTCACCAGTTTCATTTGGCTTGCTTACCTCTATTTCTCAGGACATCTTTGGCACAGGCTGGCGATGTTGGTGAAAACCGTAAAGAAGTATAGATTATTTCTTCACTCATTTCAGCCACTGAGGTTTCTGCCATGCTTTCCTCCATGCCAAGATGAGGAGCATGTACAGCAAGGAGTTTGAAACAGGTTGCTGAGTGAGAAAACTCAGAATGCGTGAAACAGGAAACCTGAGGTTGCATTTAAAAAAGAAAATGCAATCTGGCAGCCTCCGCCTCCAGCTTTGTGAAAAAAAGTGAATTCAAGGAAGGGGTATTTCAAATGAAGGCAGGAGTCAATAAACTGATACCAACAGACAGAGGGAGCTCAAAGAAACAGAGATGATTAAAATCAGTGTAATAAGCATTGATCATAGCACATGGATTGACTAACCCTGTCAAACACTTGGAGGCAACATAGCCAAGAAGGGAGACTTGAGGAGGACTTTTATGGAGAGCTCTTTCCATTCATGAAGGTCAGCATGGAAGAAAGTTCAAAAGTGTTTTTGGAAAACTGACAATTTTGACAAATGGGCAATGAAAGGTAGAACCACTGGTGAGCAGAGCTCGTGAATCATATTGCAAGGGTGTATAAGAGATGACAAATAACCGTGAGGTAGGCCATGAAGGCCTTCTAAAGGAAAGACACTTAGGGCATGTCTACACTATCAATTTAGGCTGACTTAAGGACACTTAAATCAACCTAAATTACCCCCAATCCACACTGGGCTTTCATTAAGTTGACTTAAGGGCATCCGTAAGGTCTAAGTCAGCCTTATTAAGGCAACCAAAACCAGTATGGACACCCTATGTTGACTTAGTCAAACTACGGCTGGGGAGAATAAAGCCAGGGCTCAGGGGAGTTTGGGCTGGAGGAGGGGAGCTGAGGCTCTGGGACAAGGGAGCCCCACGGCACTCCCCAGTCAAGGGAGCACTGGAGAAGCAAGCCATTGGGGCTTCCCTGTCTGGGGCTCCCTGTAGAAGCTGGCCGCCAGTGATTCCCAAACAGGGGAGCCCTGGAGAAGCCAGCTGCTGGCCAGGCAGCGAAGGATTCCCTCGCCACTTAAGCCCTGGCCAGTGGATTGAGGGGAATCCCTCACCATTGCAGCTGGGCCATGTGGCTCCCTGCCCAAAAGGAAGCCGTGCCTCCCTTTTGCCAGGCAGAAAGGAGCCACTTCTCCCTTGTCCCTGGGGGAAGCTGGGGCTCCCTTATCCGTGGAAGACACAGCTCTCTGGAATTAGGGCTAGGGCTCAAGCAGTGAGGGAATTCCCCTGCCGCCAGGATGATGGTTGCCTTCTCCAGGGCTCCCTTCTCCAGGGAGCCCCAGTGGCTTGCTTCTCCAGGGCTCACCAGATAAGAGAGCCCCAGTGGTTCCCTCTTCCCGGGGAGCCCTGGCTCCCTGGCAAGAAGGGAGTCATGGCTCCCTGCTGAAAAAGTGAGCCACAGGTCCCAAGGAGAAGGGAGCGGAAGCTTCCTTCTTGCCTGGACCCCTATGTGTCCTGGGGAGAAGGGAGCATCCACTCCCTTCTTGCCAGGACCCACCACTTCCTGGCAGAAGAGACCTGCAGCTCCTTTTTCAGCAGGGATCCGTGGCTGCCTTCTTGTCAGACCTGCAGGGGTTCCAGCATGTCCCTTCTGCCAGGAAGCTGCGGGTTCCAATGAGAAGGAAGCCATGGATCCCGTCTCAGCAGGGATCTGGGGCTCTTCAGCACATCTACGTTTGAAAAAGTTAAGTCGACTTAAGTGAACTTAACAAGTTGACTTTAAGTCCACCTTGTTAATCTGACATAACAGAGTCAACTTAACTTTTCAAGTGTAGGCATAGCCGTAGTGTTTGATGTGGTGATGGTGGATGCAGAGAAAGAGGAAATGGTCAAACTGATAAAGCAAGTAAATGATTTTACATCAGTGCTTTGGATGACCATAAGCAGAACAAAAGATAGTTTTTAAAGACAACAGAAGAGAAACTTACAGTTAAGACCAATGTTCCCTCTAAGGTTTGACAGCTTGTGTGCAAAATTTTGAACCCGTGTGCAAAACTTTTTCTGAATAAAATTTTTGTGCAACTCCACGTGATGGAAATTATTGAAAAATATAGAACAATGAAAAATTAATGTTATTTAAATTGTTTTTATTAATAATTTGAATTTATTCTATGCTTATGTGACATTTTGTCTCATCAGTTCTTCAGTCCTGTTTGTCTGCCTTTGTCAGTTTTCCAAAATGAATAAGCACATAAAAAAGTTAAAGTGAAAGCAATTAACTTGCCTCTCATTTTTCATTTTGCACAGCAGCACATTTTACAATTTTAAAAAATGGTCCTAAATTGTTCCTAGCCAGTTCAAATGTGACCCTTTATTTGTTTTACTTACTTGGTCACTATTAGTAATCTTGATCACAGTATACTTTATCTTCCTTCATTTTATTAGTGTTTGATATATATATATATTTCCCCCCCCCCCAATTTAACCCTTCCCTAAGGAGCAACAGGCCAAAAGATAAAAAACCCAACCCAGGGCTTGACCCTGTGATCACAAATCTGTTGTTCTACCAACTGAGCTCCAGGCATTCTATATAGAAAAACTTCTGGGCATAAAGGATAACTGTGTACTCCACTGCCCCTTGATCCTGCCCCCCCCAACTGTTCTTTATTCCGTGTGTGCATCTGTGCAGCAAACTCTTAACATCTGGACAATCACCTATTTTTGGGATGCCTGAGGGAGGAAGGACATGAAGGTAAAAAGGAGCCCTTGGATAACTAGCAACTCCCCCAGCCAATCCTCAGTGGGGCTTCAGGCCTGCCCCCTGCCCATCTTCAGCTGCTCTCCCAGCCTGCCCCCTCCCCCAGTTGATCCTTGGCCATGGTTAAGGCCTGTCCCCCCCACACCCCATCCAATCCTCAACCGCTTTGCCAGACCAGGGTTACCGGGTACCAAAGCATAGAAAGGAAGATAGGGAAGTACAAAAAGGAGGATGTTGGAGGACACATACACATCTGGGGCTCCACCTGGGCCCCCTTCATCCACCCAGCCAATGCCTCCCCCCCAAATGCTTGCCCCATTGATCACCCGACTCCAGGGAAATCTGTCTAGCCCCTAGTTACAGCGTGAGATTAATTGCAAGAACAGAGGCTCAAGAATATCAAA
Organism: Podocnemis expansa; assembly: GCA_007922195.1. Taxonomy (NCBI): domain Eukaryota; kingdom Metazoa; phylum Chordata; order Testudines; family Podocnemididae; genus Podocnemis; species Podocnemis expansa. The sequence continues at coordinate 161,110 of ML682217.1, read as the reverse complement.
TGAATGGCTTAAGTATTTTTCCTCTTCACATTAAAGTAACCGTAAAGCCAACCACTTTAAGGAGTCACAAAACTAAGTATTTAATGCTTATATCAAGGTGCAAGGAGAATCACACTGCAGAACTCCTATCCAGACTGATGTTTTTACATTGTGAGTTGCAAACGGAAGCACACCTCCAATAAATTTAATGTAGTAATTATGGACAAGGTTAAAATCAGTTTTAACACAGTAAGTTCCTCCACAGAATTCACTCATTGTTTGACACACAGAGGGATGGGCCCTTGACTACATGAAGTCTAACAGAATTTGAGGTGTTGGCTTCTAACGGAAAAGTAATCTCTGTCAGCAGTATTCTCCCCATGACTTGAAATTAGGGGTGTGGTGCAGGGGGGATGTCTGGGAGGGTATAGGAGGTGCTCAATCATTTGCTCTAACACTGTTACTAGCCGACAACTGGGGGGCACAGGTGGAGTGTACAGAAATCCCTGTCTAGCCTCAGTTTTGGGCCTCACTGTGTAGTATTTTAAAAAAAAATCACAGACATGCTCTTTAGATTATATACACACAGGAAAGGAGAAATCAGAAAAAATAAGAGCTGCCGGTTTTTATGTGCAGATCTGCCTGAAACATAACCTTTTACCTAAAATACAAATTTCTGGAAACATCATATCCTACTATGTCTGCCATAAACCACAGATGTACATATATCTATTTTATGACAGTTAACATTTTGTTTGCTTTTATGTGAAATACACATCAAATGGGGGGTGGGTGGGGGGGGGCAGAGTAGATGTTTGTTACTATCAAATGCTCCACCCAAGAGGACAGCACCTATTCTTGAATGCAATGATCAGTTTTTTCCTAAATATGCCAAAATAAAAATAAGCATAGAGTATATAGGCAAAAGCAAGCTGCTTGTTTTCTATGATTTGATAAACTAACAAAGGGACAAATATTGCAATCCTTACTCCATCAAATTTCCCACTGACTTCATTTAAACTATAGGATCAGGCCCAGCCCAGCATCTACTTTAGAATAGCTAATACTTGCACATCTGTGTATCTTACTAAAATTTAAGGACACATCTATAGTGGACTAATCTCTTCTTGGAAAGGAGAAACAAACTGAAAAAAAAAATCACACTGGGAAAAGGAAAATCTTACAGATTCAAACCTCCTCACAATCAAAAGTGAACTTTGTTGGACCTGTAAACAAAAAATTTGTTGTCAAAAGCCAAGATTCATTAGCAGGAATAAATATCTGGCTTAGCCCAGCCAGTAGGGAAACAACCGTCCCCAGAAACTTTAAGCCAAGCAGAGAGCAAAGCAGGAAGCAAAGAAGGAGTCCCAGGTTTCTCTTTGCGCACTTCTGAGACCCCAGCAAGGTGAAGAAAAGCCCCAACCCCTCCAAAAAATAAGATTAAACCTCCCCCAAAATCAGGTGCAGGGAAAGGGGAGAGGACCTGAGCTGGAGGCTGGAAAGAAGCCGGGGGTGAGGAGCCGAAGCAACAAAACAAAGTGAAACCACTTCCAGCGCTGCAGCTGCAATGCCTGGAGCAGGGAGGAGGGCAGGGCAAAGAGGAGTCTTAAAGTGACACAGACTCCTGGTTTTTCTGCTAACCCTGAGCCTGACCAGCTCCCAGCCGATCTTCAGGGGCTCTGCTGGCCCCTGCCCGGTCCTGCCCCCCCCCCCTCCCCGCCAGCTGCTCTGCTGGCCCGGCCCCGCTCCCCACTTTGACAGCCTGGGGCTGCCCGGCCCCTCCTCCCCCAGCGGCTCAGCTGATCCGCTCCAGGCCGGCCCCGCCCCCACTCCCCTGGCTGAGCCTCAGCCGCTCTGCCGGCCTCGCCCTCCCCTGCGCGGGGACTGGAAACCCCTGCGCGGGGAGCGGGGTCTAACCTGCGCGGCCGCGCTGCCGCGCACCTTAGAGGGAACAGTGGTTAAGACACAAGATGAGATGAAGTTTACTTATATGAATGGAGAGGAAAGGCTGGATCTTAGAGACATTAGTCAGGAAGAACCAGCAAGTAGTAGACAAAGCAGGGATTTATCACTATGCAGAGGACTGAGTCAAATATGACAACCAGTTACAGATCTGAGAGAGACAATGAGGATGGTGGTGTCATCCATGATGAGTGAAACAGGGAAGATACAGGCTTGAGGGTATAGATTAAGAGTTTTGTTCATGCCCTGTTGAGCTTCAGATTACAGTGTTGGACATGTCTAGACCTTCCCTATCACAGGAAACAAGAGACAATGGAGAGATCTGAGCCCTTAATGTGCATTAAGATAGTTAACGTTTATCTATTTAAATTTACAAATAACTATATCCTATCCAAGTCCTTTGGTGCCTTAACAGGCATTAATACAATTCAAATAACAGCAACATTAAAATGATTACTTCGACTGGTGCATAGCCAGCCACCTTCAGAATATTTCTTCCCCCTCATTGTCTAGGGGACAGCGGCTCTCAATTTTCCTCACTAATGTACCACTTTCAGTAGTCTGATTTGTCCTGCATACCCTCAAGTTGCACCTCACTTCAAAACTACTTGCTTACAAAACCAACATAAAAATACAAAAGGGTTACAGCCCACTACTACTGAAAAATGGCTTATTGTCTCATTTTACTATATATAACATACACATGAATTGGAATCACTGGCATCCCTTGGCATGAGCCCACAAGGGTTTCGTCCTGATGGGTTTGTTCAGTGTCCCAAGCTGCAGGCTTCGACACTACCAGAACTGCCTGCCTGAGTTAGCTTGACTATCACAGGCAGGCTGAACTCAGGACCTGGGGCAGGGTGTTTTCAAATCTCCCATCCTCCCCAGACACAAGGCCCAGGGCAGAAAATGTAAAACATTCCCTGTCCTGGGAGCGGCTGCTGGCAGGCTCTCCCAAATTGAGGGTTGATTAACTGGGAGCAAACTGGCCAGGAAGACTGTGGGTGAGGAGACCTGGCTTTGCAGTGGGACAGGTGTGGAGCCCTGGGCAGGGGAGCCTGGAGCAGGGCCAGGCATGGACCGTGGGGCCCCAGAGAAGGAAGCTCAGAACCAGGCACAGGGCCATGGGGGTGCCCTGAAGCTGAGTTGGGTGCTGCAGCAGTGCCAGGTGCACAACCTTTGGGCGAGGGAGCCGAGCAGCATGAGGTAGGAAGCCCTATGGAAAGGACTGGAGCAGCACCAGATGGGGGCACCTGGGAGCTCAGAGCTGTGCCAGTAGGGCTTGGGCCCCCTGAGCCCAGAGCAGGCTAGGTGCTGAGTTTGGGGGAGCCCCTGCTAGCGCCTGAAGGGGGTGAGTTTGGGGCCCTGTGATCTGAATCTTTTTTCTCTGAAGCAATGTCCCTACCTGGATTATATTATACTTAATATCAAAAGCAATATAGAAAAAGTCATTTATGATATTTTAGTTTATTCTGACTTCACTAGTACTTTTTATGTAGCCTGTTGTAAAACTACAAATATCTAAATAAATTGATGTATCCCTGGAAGACATCTGTGTCCCCTAGGTGTACCATGTATTCCTGGTTGAACCACTGGTCTAGGAAACATAGCATTAGCCCTCTTCAAAACACTTATCAAATGGGTGCCTTTTGCAGGCTTCCTGGAAAAAATAATCAGATTCTCACTATTTCCGACCAAGATGGAGCACAGGATTGCCAACTTTGCATTTTAGTTTTTACTGATAGCTAGCTCTGGACTTTTTTTTTTTTTTTAAACTGACACACTAAACTTTTTTTCCCCTGACATGACTGAAATTACCATAAACAATACAGTAATGTCACACAAGTGTGCAGTCACACATGATATGCTGTAGCTGTACAGAGGAATTCAGAATTACATGGTTGTTTTAATGGCAGTTAACCAATCAGGAGGGTTCTTTGGGCATTTGCAATAAAAAGCAGGAAATTGCTAAGAGTCACCTGGGTGTAGTTTTCTGATACCAGAAATGATGCTAAACCAGGATGAGCAATGCCAAAATACAGTGTTTTTGTTTTTACCCAACCGCAAGGGTATTTTCATTTACTTACAGGTTTACAGACAGTGTTAAAACTCTACATCTTTTACTGACTGGCCCCTAATGCCCAATTGATGGTGTTAGGATAAACAAGCAAGCAAACCCAGGCCTCATGAGCACAGAGGGTGTCTGGGTAGGCAGCATGCAGGCTGTCTGCTGTGACATACACTCTCCATTTCATGCATGTCTCAGGTCACATACACCTATCAAACTCCCCTCCCTGCTTTGCCTTATATGGAAGCTGGTATCTCCTAACCTGTTAAAACCACCCCTCACCACCACCCTGATCCTCTTCCTATATATGGAGTTGTTTTTCCCAAAGTGTTAGGAAAACTAGTTTAAAACCAGTAAACAAGCTGCCTGTGTATATAAACAATTGCCATGCTACTTCCATTTTGAAGCTGATACTGTTTTGTTCAGTGTTTCCAGTACCGGTACTGTAAATAAACCTCTTCAGTGTTGTCTGTATTGCCTGATCCTTCTTGGAGGGACCTTTCCAGACTTACAATGGGCAACCCCAAGCCTGTCATCCACCTCTGATTAGGAGATTGGACCACTGAGCCCCAGTAAGGCAGAGGGCCTCCCTCAAATAGGCCAGCCACACACCTTTGAGGGCTCTACAGCAGATTCCCACGTTTTCTCTTAGAGTCCCACCTTTTCTCTGTGAAGTTCCAGAGGGGCAGCTGCATTAGTCTAGTAAAGCGAAAAAGGCAAGGAGTCTTGTGGCACTTAAAGACTAACAATTCATCGCATGAGCTTTCGTGGGAGAATATCACACTTTGTCAGACCCTTTGAAGAGGGAGAACTTACAGAATTAGATGAAAATAATTGCAGGGGAGTGTAAGACATGGGATCAGGTTGTGCTATGACCTGATCCCATGCCTCACACTCCCCTACATTTATTTTCATCCAATTCTGTAAAGTTCTCCCTTTTCTCTGCAGTGGGACCGCTTGAGCCAGTTAATTATTCTGAGGTACACCACCACAGTCTCTAAATCAGGGGTCTTAAAGTGAAATCACTATGAGGGCCACATGAGGACTAGCAGAGGGCCACATGAGGATTAGTATGCTAGCCCGAGGGCCATGCCACAGAAACTTTTCAATACAATGATCTTGCAAATATCTGTAACAATCGTGTCATTGCACGCCACAGGAAAGAGCTTTGGGGCCGCATGCGGCCCATGTGTTTGAGACCCCTGCTCTAAACAGACTCATGAATCTTCATGGGCCAATCCAGAACTCATCAGATAGTTTTTTCAAGAAATTCCCTGGCACACCTGCTCAGGCCCAGGCCCAGATGTGGGCCATGGCTCACTGGCTGTGCAGTGGGAAACGCTGCTCTACAGTTCCACAGGAGCAGCTGTGCAGTCCAGTCCACCAGCAGTAGGGTTATCAGATGTCAGGCAAAAGGAGGCCATGTCCTCCTTTTTACCTTCATGTCCTCCATCCAGGAGGCGTTCTAAAAATACAAGATTTTGGCTAGCTTTTGTCTGGGTTAAAGGAGGCTGCAAGGCCCTGGAGCACCCTATTTTTACAGAGAAGCATTCCAGGGCCCCTCAAAAACAGAAGATTACATTAATGCTCCATGTGTCCTCCAATGTCCTCTTCGGACTTCCCTGTCCTCCCTTCCAGCCTTTGGTATCTGGTAGCCTTAACCAGAAAGCAGCAAGGAGCCCAGGGCCACGACCAACCGCCGCGCCCGCCACGAGACCAACGCGCGCAAACCGCCGGGCCCTCCCCGGGCGCGAGCATCCTCCCGCCTATCAGGCGGGAAAGCTGCCGCGCGCTCGCAGGACTACAACTCCCAGCAAGCACCGCGCCGCTTCCTCCCAGCATCCGAGGTCTGGGGGCGGTGAGGAAACCAGGCGACGCGTGAGTGTGACTGAGTCCTACAGCGCGTGAGGGTCTCATGACTTTGAGCCACCCGCGCGGCTCGGGTCGCTCCGCGTCACCATTGGAAGAGAGCCTTTCGCGGGGTGGGTTTTGTGTCCGCCGCTCAACCGTCCATTGGATGAATGAGGGAGAGTGGGCGGGGCTCCTGTGAGTAATCTCATCGGCCATTGGGGCCTTGTCATGTGCCATTTTTTAATGCCGCTGTTCATTGGGAGAGATGAGGTCGCAGGCGGGCAGTCTGTTACGTGTCTCACAGCCCATTGGCGGAAAAGGGGAGGGAGATTCGGTCGGGCTCTGGAGATGTCACCTTTCATTGGATGAGCAGCGGAGGGGGAGGAAGAGACACACCGTCCTTCTCATTGGGCGAAATTGATCCGTGGGCGAGGCGCGTTTGGCCCTTCTCACATTCCATTGGACACGCGGTCTGGGGTGGGGCCTGCATGCCGTCGCTGTTGCCTAGCGTTAGAGCCCGCCCCTCACCCACTTCCTGCTTCCGGATCCCCGGCTGGGAGAGTGAGGGTGGGACAGGGCTGGGAGGCCGGTGGGCAGCGAGGGGAGGCCGCGACGGTTCCTCCAGCAGTCCTTCACCTGCGGGAGGGAGTGGCCGCTCTGGTCAACGAGGATCTCCTTAGCTCTTAATTTATGCCTGATGAATAGTCATGAGCCGTTGTTAATAATTCATTAGGCGGTAGGGGCGGCTGCCAGGCGGGGTTCCCAGGGTGGGCGCACGTGGGTCGGTGCATGCAGATCACTGGGCTGGGTGCGTGGGGCAGAGCACGTGGCCCGGAGATCAGTTGCTGGGTGGGCAGCAACGGGGAGAGGCGCAGCCTGGCGGATCCTTTATGCCCCACCTGCCTCCCTGCTCCTGTGCCAGGTGAGTGACTCCTTTTCCCCAGGAAATTGGGTTGTGCCCCTGGTAGTTGGCGGGGCACGCGGGTATCAAGAGGATGGGCCCAGCGGTGCACTGGGGGCACAAGAAGAGGCTGGCTGATGGGGAAGTGGGGCAGGGGGATGCCAAGTGCGCTCAAGGGGCCCTTCACAAGTACGGCCAATTGAAGCCTATTCCGAGCTTCAACCTGAGATGCTGTTTCGGTGGCGCCGTTGTCCTTAGTGGCTGATTTGGGGGTGAGGAGGTGACTACAAGGGCCTTGTGGCCTGCTGCTGTATGAGAGTATTTGCACAGTTTCCCATGCTGGGCACCAAACTAGTGCACAGTTTCCCATGCTGGGCACCAAAAGGACTTGGCCACCTGTGTGGTATCCACTCCTACATAAGAATATGATGAGCATTGAGGGGAAGAGACACTGTTGTGATCCCCTGAGTTGAGCCGGTGAACAGAAATGGAATTGATGCATAAAGCGGAGGGAGCTAATAAGAGAACAAAACAGACCAGGTCACTATAGACTCCTAAATCTGTTTATTGAATAGAACTAACATACTTCACAGATCTTGTGTGATGCAACCATCCAGTCACCGGATCGCCCAAATCTCAGGTGTAGAACAAAACAGTTTAGTAGCCACATTGCAACAGAGCACAAGACTTTGAGGTTTAGGCTTAGAAAGAAAGCTGAACGCCAGATTCTTTGGAACCAGATGGAACCTAAAGAAAAGGAATTTAATCATCCATGCTGGAATTTGGCCAGCCTGAAACACTGATTAATTCCCCTTCTCTGGCAAAAAATGTCAAGTGATCTTTAATGGCCATGTGGGGCTCTGGCCCTGGGCTTTACAGAGATGTAAAAATGGAAACTAATTATGCTGCCTGTTATAAAGCAGAAGGGGACAGTGACAGGAAGTGAACAGTCTGCTGGGAATAGAGGAACTGGGTTAAATTACAGGGTTTTGATGAATGAAACTATACTCTGGTCAGATCAGTCCTTGGAGCAAACTTACCCCTGTGTGAGCCTGTTATAGCCTGTAATTATGTTAGGCATGAACTTGGTCTTTTATGCATATGTTGTTACACTGTGTCCTGCTTGAATTCTAGCTAATGTCTCTGGAGTCTCTTCTAAATTTGCCTCAAGCAGTTTCAGTCTTTACTTTCTGTCCTAAACTCCTGCATGTCCTGAACTTTTTTTATTGTGTTGCTTGGATCTGTTACATGGTTACTGTATTTCATATGTCATGAGTGCATTTCAGCTGTGGAAGGGCATCCAATTTACTCGTATGTAGTCTTCAAAGCATGTTGAAGTCTTTTCTGCACCAGAGCTGCTAAGGTACTGGAAGGCACCAATATTTTTATGTCACTGTCAATTTGACAACAACATGAACTAAATATGTACAAAGCAGCCAGCTAGAAAGGTCTTTGCAGATGTTGAGAGAGGTGTATTCTGACCAAAGAACTGGGAGCCAGGAAGCCATGAGTTCTAATCGTGACTCTGACTTTGTGTGTGCCTTTAAGGGGAAGTCACAAGCTGTTTGTGTCTCAGTTTCCCCTTCGATTAGATAATAGTAGCCTCTTCGGATTTAATTGTCCACCACACTCTCTGGTCTGAGAGGTCTCATGGTAGTTACAAGCTTTAAGGTATGACTGTACTAGAGCTGGGGGTGTAATTTCCAGATCAAGTAGACCTACCCAGGCCAGCTGTGATTAAGCTAGCATGCTAAAAATAAAGTGTAGCTGTGACAGTGTGGGCAACAGGAGGGGCTAACCACACCCAATGTGTTTCTGTTCGAAGACCCTTGGAACATCCATGGGCAGCTAACCACACTCTCCTGGTCTCTGTATCACCCCACAGCTACATTCTGTTTCTAGCGTGCTTGCTAGGTTAGAAGTAACGTGTATGTCTACTCAAGCTGGTATTTCCACCTTCGGTGTAGACACTCCCTTAGTGCATTGGTTCTCAATCGCTGTGTCATGACACAAAAGTGTGTTGCTGTACAGCAGCCGAGTTTGTCGTGAAATCAGCCTGCTGCCGAAAGCACCCCCTTTCGCTGTGGACGGCTGTGGTGGCAGGCTGATTTTACACGGTTGGCCCTTTAAGAACTGCCGCTGAACTCATGAGTGTTGGCAGCTTCTTGTGGTCATGGGGGAGTGAAGGGGAGTTTTCTGGTCCACTCTGTTTCAAGGTGGTGGGGGCTGCCTGCTGAAGACTCCCACCACTGAAACTGCCTGCTGAGGCAGAATGGCTTCAGTGGCGGGGGCTGCTCTAACTTGACCCACCGCCGAAAGTGCTGGCGTTGGAGAGGAACTTTGGTGGCAGCGGGCTCTATAAGTGGGGAGCATCAGTGTGTCGCACATGGCTGGGAGCCTGCCTAACCACGTTACCTTAGTTGACAGACCTTTTAACTCTGAATTGTTCAGGGTGGCTTACATGACAATTATAGAGAAGCTCCACTAGTCAAGAGAATGAGCTTTCCTTCTGTTAACGTCAAGTGTTTTTATGACTGTAGCCTGTTCTTTATAAAATTTTGGGTCAGTGTATTAATCGTTTTCTGTCAGTGTCAGGATCTTTGCTGACAGTTGTGGTTGGGAAGAAAATTAACTGTGTGGCTGCTATTGAGAGGCAAGGTCATTAGTTTCTCTGAGCAATTAGCTCAGCATTTAAAGGATGATTCAATGATTAAAACACAGAACTGCCCTTGGCTTCTGGATTTTATTCCCTGCTCAGCCATTGATTTATGTGACTTTACACATGTCACCTCTGTGCCTCAGTTTCCTTGTATAAAGATCAGAGTGGCAGTCCTGACCTTGTGAAACTCAGTGCCTTTAAAGTACTTTCAGCTCCTCAGTGGAAAGGAGCTAGACAAGGCAACATAAATTAAAACAATGATTAGGATTAAGGAGCTTGAAATAGATGACACCTGGTTAATCTCAGTCACTGTCCTCAATGAGCTGTTTACACAAGTGCTCCAAAAGGAATTGATTCAAATGATCCAAAGTCTGTCTGTCTCTGAAGGGGTACAATAAATAGTGGCTTGTGTTGGAAACTGATCCTGATTTCCATAGCTGACCAGCGTAAAACATGTTGATTTCTGTTCTGGCCAAGCAAGTGTGAATTGATGCACTTGGCAGCAAGATCTTACCATCCCAATGTAAAGTCGAGGAAGAATAGCAGATTGTGCCAGTGGTTTTATGGGGCCAAGACTGGGTCCCTGGAGTCTCCTGAGGGTCTCTGAGATGTTCCCAAGCCTCAATTGCGCCCCTTTGCAGCCATGAATAAAGAAATGGCCAATCACTGTATTTTTGCCTTTCAGGTTGGGGTGGGAATGAGGAGTTTAAGAGTTATTCCTTCTTAGGCCTGTCTGTTTCTCTGCAATGTCATGTACGCAGAATGTTCCAGTCTCACTGTTGTACCTGTACCGCACTGCTGGTCCTTGTGGTCCTGGCCATGGTTGTGAAGTCAGATCAGGAAGAGAAGCGCTGCGACCTGGTAGGAGAGACAGCCAAAGAGTCGAAAAGAGAACAGGCTTTGTTGCAGAAGCTGGAACCCCTAAGTATTCAAAGGTACAGTACATGCAACCCTCTGCTGCACTGCAGACACTGAGATCTGGATCCGGATCCTGTCTAGTCAGCCTGAGATCGGGACAGTGAATGGCTCATGGGGCATTAAAGAATGGGACACTAGTTCAGTTAGCCTGGGTTAGACAAATTTGTTGGGTCTCATTGCGTTGCCTGGTGGGAATCACCAGCACACTCAACACTAATGGGCTTTCATGGCAGTCTCAGCTGTCACTCTGAGGAAATGGGCCACACTGACAGCTCCCCTTTCTCTGTAGAGATGGGTGACTTCAGGCGCAAGAGTGGGATGTAAGTGAGGAGCTTGCATTGCTGTTGTCAATGCTCTACCTCCTCTGAGGTCAACAGAGGAGATTGGTTTCCAGAGGTGCTGTCCATGGAGAGGCAGGGAGAGAATAAGCTTACGGGAAAAGCAAGGCCCGTATGTCTGCTAACTTAAGCTATATGCGGGCGTTAGAAATGGAAACACTGAGGCATGTTTGAATGTTGAAGATCTAACAACCTGTGTGGGATTCAGTAAAGCATGTCTTTCGTCTGTCTGCCTGCACAGTTTTGAGAAGAATGTGAGCTCTAACTCAGAGGAGGACTACACCTACGTGTTCAAGGTGTGCAGAGAAGTCAACAACTCTCTACCCCAATCAGGCCTGGTTCAGATCAATCAAAAGAACCAAAAGCAAACAGTGGTGGGAAGAATCAATGAGACACAGGTCTTCAGTGGAAGTAAGACTCCCCTCAGGCATCTTCTGCATCTCTGCCAGTCCCCTCACTCCCGACCTGCATCCTTCTATGTTTTCTCTTGCAGGTGACTGGATCATGCTGATTTATAAGGGGGGGGATTCATATGGCAGTCACTGCAGTGGTGAGAAGAGGAAAGCCATGATAATGATTTCGTGCAACCGGAAGACTCTAGCAGTGAGTGGGCCTGGGAGACTGTGGGGTAAAGTGTAGCATTTGGAGAGGGGGGTGTGGCTGTGAGGCAGGAGGGAATATGAGAGTGACTAGGGGAAGGTGTCACTGTGGGTGGAGAAGCTATGGGGGACCCGGAGGGGTTTTTCTTCTGTTCAGTGGGTGTTAGGTCACTTCACCAGTAATGGCCATGCTATTAGGAGATGGTATATTGTTATTTTTAGAAGTGGCTGAAATTGGGACAGTTTGCTGGGAGCAGGTAGGAGTTAGTTGGGAACCTCTGCCTGTGTGGGGGATTTCTGGAGTGGGGGATTCTGGGAGCATCTGTGGAAGTACACAGATGTGTTTCTCTAGCCTGCCATACGTTTCCTCTCTTCCCATCCCCCCAAAATGCAGGCTGGCTTCACTTTGCTATCGGAGGAGCGGGAAAAGGAGCAGGAGTGTTTGTACCTCTTTGAGATGGACAGCAGTGTGGCCTGCCCACCTGAGGACTCTCACCTCAGCATCGGGTCCATCCTGCTCATCACGTGAGTTCCCACGGGAGCCGGTCAGTTCTAGGGCTTCACTTCCAGGCCTCTGTACTTGTTAGGGACACAGCCCATGACACACCAGAACAGATCACTGCCTATCTTGCATGCCCATGGCCAGTGCTGGGTGTTACTGTGCCCGTAAGTAGGGCTTTTCATCCAAGGATCTCCAAGAACTTGACAGGCATGAAACCTCAGAAAGTCCCTGTGCAAGAGGGAAACCATATTCTTTTTCCTGTTGTACAAATGGAGAGGTTGAGGCACAGAGAGAAAAGACTTGCTGAAGATTGTATGGTAAGTCAATAGGAAACCTGGGAATGGGACCCAGGAGGTCTGATACCAAGTCCCCGGTGCTAACCACAAAACTGCACCTCTTCTAGACAGTTCTGGGGATGGTTGTGTGGTGGCTGATCAACATCCGTGGTACCTTTTCTGCAGGTGCTGCAGTTGGTAGCTCCATTTGCTGAATCATATGGAGCTGCTGCCTCCAATCTCAATTAGAGTCAGATGGTTAGCTGGGGAGAGTTGCCTTCTTCATCTTCCTCTCACACTCCTTTTTCAACAATCTCCTCCAGGTTTGCTTCACTTGTTGCAGTCTATATCATTGGAGGATTCCTCTACCAGCGCCTGGTGGTGGGAGCAAAGGGCATGGAGCAGTTTCCCCACTTCTCCTTCTGGCAGGATCTGGGCAACTTGATGGCGGTAAGTGAAAATCAACACAGATCCCCAGTCCAGCCCAGCACAAAAAAGGCACATCTGCCTCACCTGCAGGGCCTGTGATTTTTGTCACATTGCACAAGCTTTATGCCTAAAGTCTCTCTGTTCTTGGATGCAAGCCCTCACAAGGAGAACACTGGTGCAGCCAGAATAGACAACTCACCTGAGGGAGCCTGTTCCTCTTTCAGTCACTGCTGACCTTAGTGGTTCACTTGGGCACTAAAGCTGTGGCAGATGCCAGCCTGCAATTACTGCGTAAACCAAATGTCCTGCCCAAGCAGATCCTTTCAAGATTCTGTGGTGCTTTTCACATGGAGGGAGACTAACCTCCATGGCTTGGCCAAATTTCACTAGGGGAAGTTTCCCTTGGCCACCCTACAATTTTCTCCCAGCAGTTCTAATCAGAGATTTTATTCGTCACTTCCGGAGCTCCTGTAACGTTGCCTGGTGGGGCCAAATTAACCCAGGGGCTTTAAGGGCTGCAGTGCTGGGTAAAGGGGGGCCTTGTAAAAATCTAGCCCCAGCTGGCTGCCCCCTGCTCCCAGGGAGGCACTGCTTGGAGGGATTGTAGGAGAGACTTCCCCACCCCCTGATAGTGTTGCGTCCCACTCACACCCCTCAGCTGTAGTGGGAGGATTTGGCTTCAGCTCCTCCCAGGTAAGGTGGCTGCGATTCCTCCCTGCCCAAGGAAGCTGCCACTGACTGCCTTCATTTGCAGAGGAGGGGAAGCAGCCTGTGCTGAGCTGAGCCTGATCTCAACCCCTGGGAGCCAGAGCTACAAGGGGGCTGGAGACCGGTGGAAGGGACTGGGCCAGAGGAGGTCGTGGGGGATGAAGGGGAGAGAAGAGGGGGTTTTGGGGAGATAGTGAGTGGCTGGAGATGGATAAAGTGATTCAGGGGAAGGGGTGTTAGGGGCTGGGGGAAAAGAGGCTGGAGAAGAAGGTTGTACTGTGAGGGAAGGGGGAGGTTGGATGGAGAATGCAAGAGCAGGACCCCCAGTGTCTAGGTTGCTGAAGCTCACAGACAGTCAGGACATCCTCTCCCCTGTCCTGGGCACAAGAAGGAGCCATGGAGAGCCAGCCATAAGCTGCCTCACTGCCCCCACAGCAGGGGGTGATAGGGATATGGGCTCACAGATTCTCCCTAAACCCATGGGTTACTGCTGCTCATGATAGAGGAGTAGGGGACAGTGTGACATGGGCTTGCAGATCCCTCCCCACCCCTGGTGTGGTGCTGCCAATGATGGGGGCACCAATGTTAGTATGGTGTCTCACACGCCAGAGATGCCACCCTCCTGCCCTCAGGCTGTCCAGCCAGAGGCCCCACAAAATCTGATAGCCCTGGGTCACAAGGGCATTAATCCGGCCCTGGCCTGGTGTTGTTAATAAGCTACCATGTTTCACCCCAGATGTTGCAGGATTTTGGGATTGCAGGTGCTGCTTATGTACCTTTTGTAAAGAGTTCTGGCATCTCACGTAGCTCAGTGATGGGTGCAGAGCACACAACAGGAGAACCTGAAGGGCTGGTATACTTTAGTACCTGCCCTCTGTTGCTTGTGGTCTGATTCCAGTGCAATCATTTGTTTCTACAGGATGGCTGTGATTTCATCTGCCGGTCTAAGCCTCAAAATGCCCCAGCTGCTTACCGTGGTGTGGGTGATGACCAGCTGGGGGAGGAGTCAGAAGAACGTGATGACCATTTGCTACCAATGTGATCAGGCTTTAGACATTTGTTCCTTTTCTCTCTCTCTGTCTCCTCCCTACCTCTCACATCACCAGGTGGTACCTAACCCCTTCTTCACACTCTATCACTTCTTGGTTTCTTTAAACTGTGCTGCTTTCACAGCTGGTGTGTCATCCCCCTGCTATCCCAGGATCCTCTACTTCAGATTATCACTGCCCCCAGGTGCATGTCCTGTGACTGTAATGCTGTGATGAGTTTATGCAGAGTTTTTTCTAGCTGGGATGGATGGCGTTTACCCGACTTCTGTGTAGCTATCAGGTGGCAAAAGTGCTTGTACCTCATTCAGTACTTGGCAGATTTGGGAGTCCCCTCAGTGACGTCTAGGTAGAAGCCTGGGGTAAAGGGGAGCCATGAGGTAGAAGCAGCTAGGATTAGGGGGAATATTTCTCTGTTTTTCTCTTTAAAGTTTATTCAGTCTTTGAGACACTGGATTTGTTTTTAATTACTTAAATGCACTTTCTGCTTTTTTTTGCTTTTGTGCTGTGACACAAGCAAAGCATTCACTGCCCATCTTCTCCCTCTTCCCGGGGTAATCGCAGCCAGGATCTCACCCCCAGCCAGATTCTTGGCAGAGCTGGGCAGCCAACAGCTCCCTGGAAATCTTGCCTTTTCCTGATAGTAGCCGGAATAGATCAGTGCAGTCCAGTTTCTGTCAGCTATTGCAAATCCCCAAATAAGAACCTACATTTTAATTAACCTGTGTCTTGCTAAACAGGGAAGGGGTGGTGGTGCTGAAGAATTGAAAGGAGTTGGGAAGTTTTCATGGCTTTTTCCTATTGAAAAGAGTCAAGGGAAATAGTGTCTCTCTTTAAACCTCCTCCTTGGTTGCTGGGATGCCAAATACAAATGACATGCTGCTGAGCAAGAACCTGACAGGGAAACTGACCTCATGGGCAAAAGCAAGAGCCAGAAGACAGCAGAATCACTTGATCTCTGTTACAGACATTCCCCAAGTCTAGGTGTTCTCAATTACACAGCTGGGGAATGTGTAACATTGTGATCCTGACGGTGCACTTCTAGGAAATGATGGTGTAAGTTACTACAGGAATTGCTTTGCTGTGAAATAGTCTAGATGTTATGTTTTAAAAGGTAATGCATGAACGGTGCTGTACCCAATGCTGACACCAGGGCAACTGTCTCCAGCAGTTGTGTTATAAACTGAGGCACCATGGCCAGGTTCCTGTGCCGTTCAGTGAATGGGTGGAGAGGGGTGGATGTATCACTGCTCCCCTATTGGGTGAGCTGTCAGAGTCACCCTTTCAAAGCCATAGGGACCGAACAGGTCAGTTATGCCTGCCTGTTGCTTTCATCCCTGCTCAGCTGGTCACAGCCGTGGTGTTTCTGTGCCTCCTAGTGGCTGGGGATGTCAGCTGCAGTTTTCTGTGGCACGAGCTGCTCTCATTAGACCAGCCGCCACAGGTGAATATTTTATAGGACAAGTGAAGTCAGTGGAATACTAGGCACCTTTTTTGTTTTGTTTTGAATTGGGGGGTGGGGGATGGGGGTAACTTCTGTCAATGAACAATAAGCCAATCCACCTCATGAGACTGGCTGGCAGAGAGCTACTTAGGAAAGAAAATAGTTGAATCACTCAAGGGGATATATTTTTGTAGGGTGAAGGAAAACAAAGACTGCAAGGAGCAGAATGAGACTTGTGCTCCCTGTTCTCTGAAAGGGAGGTCTGCCTAGTATGGGGTGTAGGTTTGAGGGGCAGTTTGGTGGGTTTTTTTTGTTTTGTTTTTTTGGGGGGGCTAGGCTTGGAGCAAACAAACATTTCCTACTTTCTTTGGCCTCTGTTACTTTAAGTAAATCTTTTCATGAACTGGGGAAATAGGAAGTCACTGAACTTGTTCTGTTACTGTTTTTCATGGTGGTGTTTAAATAAAATGCACATTTTTTGTACAAAACAACTTTAAAAATAAAATGACCTAAACTCTCTATTGGTGCTGTAGAAATGAGAAGAGTTAATGGAACAGCATATGAGTGAACGGGGAAGGATGGTGTCCCATGCTAGGCCACTGACACCCCTTCAGCTAGTGAAGGCAAAACCAACCCCTCTCTTGGAGTGTTGTAAATTTAAGGTTAAAGAAGCTATGGTTGTATTATGGACCATAAACATGATACAGATGATCTTAAATGTCCCAGCAGAGGCATAATTTTTCAGCTGTCTATAGAACATAACTGTTGAAGCATGCTGTTCTCTGGATAGACTGCACTTAGCAGGAGCAGGCACCATCCAGTTGATGGAAAACCACTGCTGCCCAAGTCCTGTCCTTTTCCTGCTAGGTCTGTCTAAGCAAACCTGTCGCCACTTGAACTAGAGGACTCTGCATGCCTTACAATGTATGGGCACTTCATTCCTGCCATGTGCTCCAGAACTTAAGCTGTCCAAAAAGACCCCCAAACTCCAGCAATGATGGTTCAAAAGAAAACCTTAAATATAAATAGCAGGTAAATGATGCGGTGTTGCATGTGAAAGCCTGCAGTAGTATCTCAGAGGTGGGAACTGGCCAGTTCTTAGCAGTGAGGTGTTCACTCACAGACTCCATAATGATACTGTAGATGTCTCCAATATTTTGTGGAGAAAAGGGAGGGTTCTGTTACTGTAGCTCCCTGATGACAGTACAGTTTGGTGCTTGTTAGAAGGAATGGAAAAAAATTGAGCTCTCCCACTGAAGAAAGAGGGGAACATAGCAGAGCATGTCCGCATGGTTGAACCAGGCTGGGCCCGCTGGCCCTATGGATGTACTGAATATATACTAGGAGAGGCACCATCTAGTGAACTACCACTGTATATTCCCTTTCACTGACCCCTGGGCAATGTGGCCACTCTGAAGATCACCCAGCAGAGTAGCCTAGGAACTCCTTGGTTTTAACCGTCCCTGCAAAACAAGATAAGTTGGGCCTGCCTTTTGGCATTACCTGCTGGTGAGTTTTATCATAAATCTAAAACTTGCCAAATGCTGCACTTTTGACACCAGTCAGGCAACAGCACAGCAGCCAGCAAGCAGGCATCTCTGGGAGTGTGGTCTGGTTTAGGGTTTGTGTTCTTGGTTATTTGTTTATTTTTCCTCTGACAGGACTTCAGGTGGGGAGGCTATAATGATTCAGAGGCAGCTGGGGTAGTCCCTTCTCTTCCATGGCTTAAGTGACAAGGAAGATGACATGATATGGAAGCTGAAGGATGCATGTGATCCTAGAGTAGGTATCTGAAAAGAGCTTTGTATGGGATGATACCTAATAGAGCTGATAGAAGAGACTGTCCAAGGTACAAGGATGGCACATGGAAAACATGGTTCTTTCAAAAAGAACAGGAGCAGATGGAGTAAAGGCAAGAGGAGGCTGAAGGGAAAAGTCAAGACCTGCAGATGCAAGTAAGACTGAAGAACTCTAGGAAAGTGGCTTTCAAACTTTTTTTCCTCAGGACCCAGTTGAAAAAAAAAATCATTTATGCCCATGACCCAAAAATTATATCTTGGAGCAATGCATTCCAGTCTTTTGGCAGTGGAGGGTTCCACAACCCAATGCCTGAGGATCTGTGACCCAGTACTGGGTTCTGACCCTAAGTCTGAAAACCACTGCTCTACAGGGAGGCTGCTGAGTGAGGAATGTGGCCAGTGAAGGCAAATGAGAACCAGGCAAAGGACTGACGAGCAAAGTTATAAAATAGAACTGAAGAGCAGGTTTGCTGAATTGGAAAATGAAGGAGCAGCACAGCAGGCAGTAGCTGAAGGAAGGAGGGCAAGGAAGAGTGGCTGCTAGTCCTATAAGAGGAGAGGAAGTGCTAATGATACCCAAAGTTCAGGACCCTGGGAGGATACAGGATGACTAGTAGAAGATTGCAACCAACAGCAGGAAAAGAAAGAGCTCTGTGGTTGGGTGTCTCCCTACTAATAACAGGCCTGTCACTAGAACTGATCTGGAGAATACAGAGGTGCTCTGTCTGGCAGGAACCAAAATATGGGATGTGAACCTGAGGGTATGTTACAGACCACTGATCTGATTTGGACACAAATCCAGACCTCTTCAAAGCTTTTAATGAAAAATACTATTGGCAATGGCATGAATGTGAGACTATCTTTCCAGATATAGATTGGAGGATAAGTACTACTACTACTACTAGCAGGACTCAAATTTTGCTGGATAATTGGTAAAGAAAGCTAACAGTTAGAGCCCTGCAAATCCACGGATATCTGCCTTATATCCGTATCCGTGGATACAACACGGATATCCGCGGACCATTTCTTGCGGATGCTGGTCGGATATGGATCCACTTATTTGTATCCATGCAGGGCTCTACTAACAGTTTCTGAATCAACAAGAGGGGATGCCATTTTAGATGTGACATTGGTGAGTACTTAGGACCTCATAGAAGACTGGCTGTAGAGGACAAGCTTGGTTTGAGCTAATTTAGATGGAAGGATAAAGAGAATTTCATCTGCACCAAGGGTCATTAATATCAGAAGGGCCAGCTTCAAAAATGGGGGGGAGGGGACAGAATTAGAGAAGTGGACTAGATTGAAGAATTGACAGATCTAAATGTGGAAGAGGCTTGGAATTGCTTTAAGTCAAAGTTGCAGAAGGTGTTTGAAGCTGGCGTCCCAAGTAAAGGGAAAATTGTAGAGAAGGATTGAATCTTGAGATGAATGCATTCATCTTCAACTGGTGATTAAGAAAAAGCTTTGAGTAGAAGGTGGGAGGGATCAGCAGAGAAAGCTACCTCTTAGAAGTCAGAAAACATAGGGAGAAAGTGAGAGCTGCCACAAGCCAAGTAGAGTTAGACCTTGCAAAGGGAATGAAAACCAACAGTAAAAGGTTCTGTACCCATATAAAAAAGAAAAAGAAAAAGTGGGACCATTGAACACTGAGGATGGTGAGGAGATTAAAGGTAATCTAGGCATGGTCCAAGACCTAAACAAATATTTTTTGCCAGTTTTTAATAAGGTTGATGAACAGTGATGGGATGGTGGCAGAGTGGATCTGAGGTGGAAGTTGAACTCAGTCTAATGGGACTAAATGAAGATGATCCAGATAATCTCCACTGAAGAATATTAAAAGAACTGGCACATGAAATCACAAACCCACTAACAAAGGATTTTTAATGACCCTGTAACCTTGGGTGTCATACCCAATGACTGGAGAATTGCTAATGTTGTTACTGTTTTTAAGAAAGCAGGGAGAGGGATCTGGGGGGACTACAGGCCTGTTAGTTTCACCTGAGCAGTATGTGAGGTCTTGGAACACATTTTGAAAGAGAAAGTAGAAGAGAGAGCTGAACGACAATTGTAATAGAATGTAACATGGCTTTACAAAAGGTAGATTGTGCTAGAGTACCCTGATCTTTGAGAAGATAAACTTTTTTAGACAAAGGAAATGCAATAGATCTAGCTTTCAGTAAGATAGTTACTGGAGTTCCACATGGGAAATTATTAGTTATGTTGGAGAAGACATGAATTAAATGAGAACTGAACGACAGAACTGGTTGAAGGGGGCTGAAGGGAGGTTACTTAGTAGGGTTCCTCTGGAAACAATTTTATTTAACATTTGTTACAAAAATACCACCCACAACCAGGAATGCACTAATAAAATTTGCAGATGACTCCAAGTTGGAAGATATGGCCAAGACAGAGAACCAGATCATCTTATGATATTCCAGATCACCTTATAAACTGAATAGAAATGGAATGAGATTTAATAAGGAAATTGCCCATTTAGGAACTAACATGAATTCTGTCTATACATGTGTGATAAAACAGAGGAGGAGAAAGACCTGCTTGTACTGGTTGATTATAGGACCATGAGCTGCCACTGGCTGTGTCTACATTGTAAAAGCTAAGTTGACTTTATTAAGTTGACTTAATAAAGTCTGCTTAAAAGTCGACTTTAAGTAGACGTTATTAAGTCGACTTTGAGTCCACATTACATTAAGTTGACTTTATAAAGTCGACTTTAAGTGGGTGTCCTGGCTTAATTTGACTTTATAAAGTTGACTTAATGGCCCCACTGCACTAAGTCGACTTTATTAAAGTCAAAATAGTGAGTACACATTGCCTTAAGTCAACTTAATAAGGTCAACTTAACGGTAAAGTCGATTTTATAAGTGGACCTTATAAAGTCGACTTTATTGCCCTGCAGTGTAGACAGGGCTCTGTTTAAGTCGACTTAAGGGCCCTTAAGTTGATTTAAACACATAGTGTAGAAGTACCCACTGTGCTGTGGCCATGCAAAAGGCTAATGCAGTTCTGAGATTGCATTAAAGTATGTCCAACAGAAACGTTAATACCAGTATTACAAGGCTTTGGTGAGACCTCATCTGGAATACAGTGTGCAAGGCTGATCTCCCATGTTTAAGAAAGATGAATTCAAACTGTAACAGGTGCAGAGAAGGCCAATTAGCATGATCTGAAGAATGGAAAACTGACCTCTGGCTGTTTGCTTGGTCTAACTAAAAGACGGTTGAGGGGAGATGTGATTATCCCTCTGGAGCATTTAAAGAGAGAGAATACAAGAATGGAGAGGAGCTATTAAGCACCCATGTGGACACAAAAAAACAAATAACTCCCATCAGAAAATTTAGACTGAAGATTAGGTGAAAGGTTTCCAACTATCAGAGGAGTGAGGATCTGGAAACAGCCTTGCAGGCTGAGCAATGAGGCCAAAAAATTAACTGGCTTCAAGACGGACATTTAAGTGAGTAGCTCACATCCAGAGGCAGAAGGTGTGGCTGAGACACATGGCACAGTTTTTTAATTTATTCACAACTGAGCAGCAGAAATTTTCTAGAAGCATTCACCTCAGGAGCAGAGTTAGGTCAGTTCTGGATACTTTTGAAAATCCCATCCTTCTACAGTCTAGCAACCAACCCTCACCCATACCTCTGATATTTTCTGGCAGTGTCCTTGATGGGTGTTGAGGCCTTTTTTTTTTATTAAGCAAATGCTTCCTGAACAGGAACTCCACCATCTCTACTAGTGGAGCCTGGAACCTCTGCAAAGTTGTTTGACAACTTTAAAGTATTGCATTTTGCTTCCTAACTTTTGTGTTGTCAGTGCAGAACTCTAATTAAAGGGGAGAAAAGCTTGGGTTCTGCTCAGGCCCCTTTCCCTAGGTCATTAAGAAGTAGAATTAAGCAGTTTTCAAAGCATTCTTTTTATGAGGAAAAGAAATATTTGTTTTACAACCAAAAATAAAAGGCCTGGGGCAGGTGGGGTACAATCCTGCCAACTGAAACTTTGTCCCATGCACTCTCCTGAGAAGAGTAGAGAGGAGATACAAAATAATACAAACCAAAAAGAGAACACCAAAAAAAAAAAAAAAAAAAAAAAAAAAGTCTCATAATGGGCCGGAGCCTTAGCACTCCTGAAAACGGCTGTTTTGGACCCATAAGTGATATTCCAGTCCTGAGGAGAGAAACAAACACCTGATACTGCAGGGCTCCCCAGATGACTGCTCCCCCTCGTTCTCCAAGCTCCTTGTGGGAAGTGCTCTAATTAAACCCCTTCCACATGTCCAACAGGCGTGGATCTGGAGTGAGCAGTCACCACAATCTTTACAGCCTTCAAGCTAAACCACTAAAGGACACATGAAAGCAAAGCAACTGCTTTTGCTCTGGGCCCCTAAGGTTTGGTACACATGCCAAGATGGCTATAAAAACTCAGCTTAGAACCGAAGTCTAGGGGGCCTTAAAAAGTGGAATGGGAGCTGGCACATTTAGTGCTAATTCTGATCTGCCTACCTCTCCTAACACCTGAATTCACTAGCTTTTCTCCCCTACAACAAAGGGAAGCAAGGCTGCTCCCAGCCTAAGCACTGGGCAGGTTTCATCCCATGCATCAAAATCTGGTATGGTGAAAAATTCAAGAAAGAACCAAAGCTCTACCAGCCCTGCTGTGACAGGTAGGGTCCAGCTCAGCTTCCTTCCATCTTATAATTGGTTACCCCCAGGAGCCTCAAGTCGAAGGAGGTCTTTTCCCCTTTCTAGGAGTTTCATCTTCTCTGGGTCTCCATGTGGGGAAGGATTTAAAAGAAACCGAGATGCACTTGAAGAAGGGAAGAAAAGTTTCAAGGCCCCGGGTGGGAGTTTTGCTTTCCCCATGTAGCACCATTAAGAGGACAACCAAGACACAGGCTTCCTCCGAGTGACAGTTTCGCTCATTTAAAACTTCCTTTCTCATTCTTTTCTTTGTTATGCAAGATCATGGGAAATGGTCCCATTCCCCCAGCGATGCGCCCCT
This sequence comes from Podocnemis expansa, assembly GCA_007922195.1. Lineage (NCBI taxonomy): Eukaryota > Metazoa > Chordata > Testudines > Podocnemididae > Podocnemis > Podocnemis expansa. The sequence goes on along the minus strand of ML682217.1, from coordinate 138,613 downwards.
GAACAATGTGGTTCCACTGGGGTCAGAGAAAGGGACGACCTCTGGCACCAAGGCCATTAGGTCTCCTTGAGGATGTTAATCTTGGCGCAAATCTTGAGGGCAGGTCCCAGCTTGATGTTCATGGCGCTCATGAGGTGCTCCTCCTTCAGCAGCAGCAGTGCCTGGCCATCGATCTCCTGTGAGCGGAACTCCTCTGCAATCTCCTGACAGCCTGCCAATGGGCAACCAAGAGACAAGGCCAAATGAGACAACCCCCCTCCATTAAAACTGGGTCCATGTTCCCAAATTCACTCTCATGAGTGAGAAATCAGGATTTAAGAATCTGTCCCAGCCCTTGCTCTCCAGGCAGGCTGGGAGTACAAAGGGGCTGCTTCCCCCACTTCAGAGTCTGCTTCAGTCAGAAACCCCGGAAGTGAGGAAAGGATAATGAGATGATTACCCAGCTCTCCCCATCCCAGGCAACCTGCTGGGTATCCTGTACCTCTTGCTGTCAAACAAGCCAGTCTTTCATGCTTTATTGGGTCAAGTGTGTAGGGGAGGGGTCACAACAGCAGAGAAAAGACTTGGCCTTACCTTGCAGGGACGCGATGAACTCATACACCTCTTCTACGCTCCAGCGGCTGGGATTGCTGGACAGGAAGTCTGGGTTGATGCCATGTAGGTCTGGAGTAGGTGGGGCCATGTTGGAATTAGCCAGGTCTCGCTCTCCATGACTTGTCCTCACTGACAGTGGCCCTGGGGATGTGGGGGACAGAGCCTCATCATAACTAGAGTTATCAGAGCCTCGACTGGAGTCCTCCTGACCCTACACATGCCAAGCACCAGGGAGGAGAGGGGGAGAAAAAGGAAAATAGTTAACAGAAACTCTTCACATCAGGAGAAGCCTTAAGAAATCTGGGAAACTGGACAGAATGAGCAGCCCCAGTGAGTCTTGGTAGCAGTTTCTCTTCCCTAGTGTATCTGCCATCTGCTGTGGAAGTAGGACTCAATCATCTCAATGCTGCAGCCTCTGTGAAAGCTGTTCAAACATGCAATGCCACATTTACAACACTGTATGAGAGCTAAGACAGAACACCAGATTTGCAGAGGTACTATCAGAGCTTAGCCTAACCTCACAAGTGGTCACAACTAAAGGAGCACCAACTTCCAGCAAGAGGCCTATATAGTACAGATGGGGACTGAGCACGTTCAAGGTATAAATGAGTGCACCTCTAGTAAGTCAATGCTCTATCATGCCAGGTTCAATATTTGGTGGGATAAGGCCAAATGCAGCTGTGTCCTCACCCGATGGCGCTTGCCCTGGATCTTGGCTCGGGCGATCTCAGAGCTGCTGCGTCGTGGTCCACGCCGACGCACACGGGCATAGTTAGCTTCCTGGAACTCCTTCATCTTCTTCCTCTGCATCCGAAACTGATGGCTGCAGCTCACATTGTACCTGAGACGAACAGAAAAGCAGTGAGGAAACAGTCCTGTTCATCAACTTCTTCCCTCTCCTACATAGGGACAGAAGGTGGTGAAAGCCTGTGTCAGCGATGCTGACAACCCCTTTTTGCCATCAGGTTCCAAAGCCTGTTCCCCTCTTTCTGCCCTCCTTAAGGGAAACAGTGCTGACCTTTGGCACTAGCAAGTTTGTTAGTGCAGGCTGCTGTGATAACAACAACTGATGGACCAACCCGACCCTTCCCTCCAGGGGAAGAAAGCAAGATGTACTGGGTTGTGTCCTATCAGAAGGCAGCAACTCCTGCCTGGATTTTCCCATGTTTCCGTCCCTTCATGGCCCCCCTCACTCCCAAACACACACATTTCAGATCTGGGAGCTCCGGGCCCTTCAGAACTAAACCAAGGCTGCAGAGTGATCTTAACAGGCCTTTGCTAACCAGCTGTGGATTCAAGCACTGCCTGGGGGAGAGGATTCCTTCAGAGCATAGGTACAATTCCTCATCCTACTTCCACAGTGATCAAGAGCACTATAAGAGTGATGCCCTGACCCATCTTGCCAAAGTTTAATGGTGGAAGGATGCTCAGCAGACCAGCCAAGTTACAGATCCAGTCCAACACACAGAGAGCTCCCACCCTGGCCAATGCAGTCCTTGCATGGAGGGCCAGAAGGGGAAGGGAACATGCCCGGCTGTCAGAGAGGAGGGAGGATAATGCCTGGCTGTTACCTTTTAGCACATGTCATGGAGCAAAACCTCTTGGAGCCCCGGAACTGGCTGGCCGGGGCATACTTCCCACAGTACTCGCACTTCAGCAGGTTCATCTTCTTGTCCAGCTCTAGAGTGAGACTCTTTGTTACAATCAAAGACAGTCACATCGCTACCACCCCCAATTACCACCAGGAGCCACAGAGTCATTGAGCAACCTCAGTCTGTTAAGCTATTAGGCCAGGGGTGGCCAAACTTATGGAACTCAAGAGCCACACAAGTCGATTATTAAACCTTCAAGAGCTGCACTGAGGCGTATAACCACGTATTTTTACCTACTCCAAAATTACTAAGCTTAAAATTCATTGTGCACTTTGTTTATCGTAAAAATAGGGCAAAATATTGATCCTACTAATGTCAGATACTAATAATTATTTAAGGTTACCATGAAACTAGGCCTATACAGTAAAAACTTAGCTGTCGCTAGATGTAGAACACTACAGGCTTGTGGCAAGTTTTTTTAAAATCTGGGCAGTAACTTGTCAATGCAGTAGGGAAAAGCTCTCTCAGATGCTGATCTCTAAGTACTGCATAATGTTTTGAATTTCATTGTGGAATATGATGCTTCACAGCAGTAAGTTGTGCCAAAAATTGAAAGTAATCTATGTTCAGTTTTAAACTTTTCTCCTTTGTATTTTCATTTCTTAGTATTCCACATCATGTTTAGGACTTGTAAACATGATTTTATTTTAACAACAAGTACACTGCAATAGGGCCTATGAGAAAATCTAAACATGCTATGGCTTCTCTGACCATGTCATGCTTCCCTCCCCCACCCCCGCTGCCGGTTCCCTGCTGTCTCTTGCCACGCTACTGATTCTCTGCTCTCCTCGACCATGCCACACTTCTGCCTCCCACCACACCCCAGCCCTGACCATGCCCACGCTTCCCCGCCAACATTTCCACCAATAAACTTTTTCACTAGAATACTCATGGACAGTGAAAACAAAAGGTCTGAGGACTAAATCAGAAACAATTAATTTTAAAATGAAAGTAGTAGTAAGGGAAAACACTGCTCTCATCTTAATCCTGTGAAGAGATGTACACAGAGACACCTTTTCAACTGTTCAGAATCACAACACATCAATAAGAATTTATAGGGACAAAAAGTGCAAGATCAGAGCCTGTTTCAGTAAGTGCTTTGGAGTCCATGCACAGAAGATATTATGGAAAAATCCTGTTGAGTTTATTCAATTTGGGGTCAGGCCTGTATAACTTCTAAATATCATTATTTGGTTTTTACAATACAAAGTAAAATCTTTATTGGTGACAGTTTTTTTTTTTTTTTTCAGAAAGCTTACAACACAATTTCCATCCTCAGCCCTTCACAACAATTACCCTCTTGTCTAATGGGCTCAGATACCCATAGAGTCATTCATGAAGACTGCACTGAAATATAAATGGATTTTGACTACTAGTATACAACAAAGGAAAAATAATACATGTTGAATGCTGTTTAATCAGTGGAAGTATAGTGCTGCCACTGAATTTTGCGGTGAATGTAAATTATCTTGGTAATTGACTTAGTTATATTAATTAAATTTTTCTTATAAAATAAATGTACTAGCAGTTCCTTCTACAAACAGATGACATGCTGATGTCGCAGGCACATTTGTTCAATGGACTTAAGGAATTTTTTTTCTAAAGCCAGTTTTCTGTCGTGGTGGTCTATCCTAAGTTTGAATCATTTTGCATGCTGAAAATGAACCACGATCCATAATAAGTACTTGTAACATTCTTTAAATTAATACAGGTTTTTTTTAATAACCTTTTGACAGTAGTCAGTGGTTTTGGATGCAACACGTGTCAGTTTTCAGTCATTTCTGATGATTCTTATTTAATTCTCAAAATAAAAATACAAGAGAAATAGTTTTGCATTATGTTACAATATTTGGAAATGCCAGGTGATTTTTTAAAAAGGAGAAAAGCAATTGTAAATTAATTTAAGTTTAAATTGCTAGATTATCATCACTTATCTGTAGTTCATTGTAGACTTGCTCTTGATCAATTTATGTTGCCAGTTTTAAAAATATTTACCCAGGAAATAGTATAGAAAAAGGAAAGTATTTAAAAAAATCATGCACTCAGGTCAGACTTTTTTTTTTGCTAGTGCTACTTTCATTTTGCCTCTGTGTGCATCCAGGTTGTCCAATGAATGAAGCCTGTGATGTTGTAATTAAAGACTGTATCATAATGCATACAGACAAGGAGGGTAGAATTAATATTGTGTGGGTAAGCTGGAGAATCTGACATGTCTTTGCACCTGATGACATTGCTTTTCCCTGCTGGCTCTCACAATGCTGCCCCTCCCCTGCCGGCTCTTACCACGCTGCTTTTTCCTGCCGGCTCTCACGATGCTGCTGCCCCTCCTCTCCCGGCTTCCCTGCAAGCTCTCAGACTGCTTCTCCTCCCCTCCCAGCTCTTACCATGTTGCTTTTCCCTGCAGGCTCACACAATGCTACCCCTCCCCCAGCTCTGACCACGCTGCTTTTTTCTGCCGGCTCTCACCCTGCTGCTGCCTCTCTGCTGTCCCCGATGATTGCAAATTTGTCGCCCCTGGCTCCTGCCATGCCGCCCTTCCCTCCTGAGCTCTCCCCGGAGCTGCAATTTTTCTTTAAAGAGCCACATGCGGCTCGCGAGCCGCAGTTTGGCCACGTCTGCATTAGGCTGTTCTAGAGCCTCCTCATGGGACGAGGTGGAAACCCCACTGGCTGAGATACTGAGGACTCGGACTGGACAAAGGCAAGAGCAAACCAGAAAGGTTCATTTCTTTCCTCATCTCCCCTCTTGCTAAGCACAGATACCCCTAATCTCCATGCAAAGGCAGGGACATCCTCAATTCACGTCTCCCCATTGGCTCTACACACAAGTCCCCCTCAAGGCTTCCAAAAGAGAGGATCTTCAAATACCAGTATTAGTGCTCCCCAGCATTAGTGCTCACTTAGTTAGCATGTCAGGACTCCTTTCTCTCCTTTGCTACCCCCAGCCTTCAAAACCCAGGAAAGGAAGACCCCAGATTTCTGAGGTTGAGCATCATGCTCCTACTCTCCCAGAAAGAGAAGCATCCACTACCAAATGTAAAGTATGAGAAGAAGAGAGAAGGAAAGGCCATAAAGCTGTTTTCCTGACATACGCTAGGCTGCCTGGAGCTGGGACTCACCCATGGTTGCACTATCTCCTCCTGGGGAGTTGCTGGACTGGTTCTCACTCTGCCCAGAGGGAGCCCCTCCCTGGAGTGACTTCTCAGGTTCTTTCAGCAGCTGTGAGCAACCAACCTGCAAAGGGAGGAGAAGGTTGCCTGTCAGGAATTGAGCCTCCTTATTCCCAACTCCTGCCTGTCAGGAATTGAGCCTCCATATTCCCAACTCAGATCTCAACCCCAATCCTTTTCAACACTCAGGAGTCCACATCCACCGAAGAGAGGAGACCTCAAACCGCAGAGTAGCCACTCCTTCCTGACCCAACCAGCTGGTGGCCAATGCTTGCTCAGAAGCCTGATTATTTGTATCTTGCCAGCATCACTGCTGTTCTTGCTGTTTAATCTTGCTAAGCTGCTTGCCCTGAATATTATGCAGCAAGGAGTCCCAAAGGGCAGTGATACACACATGAAGCACTATCTCCCCTTATCCGGTTTAAATTTACAGTGCTGTACTAGCAGGAGAGCCCCTTTGGTCTACAATATGAGTCAGCATAAAGAAATGATACCTTTTTTATTCATTGCCCAATTCATTGTTTCAGAGAGCTCTGGAAAAAACAACCTGTTCATCTTTGCTTTATAACCAACCTCCCATCTACTAGCCTTTAATTCCTCTGCCTCCCTTCCTAGTAATCATAGCACAGATCCCTCATCTCCTCTCTTCCATCACTGCACCGGAGGAGTGGGGCAGAGGGGTGGAGCTGGAAAGTTTTCTCTGTGATAGAAGAATACCAGCCCCACAGAAAGCAGCTTCTCCCCAGAACAGCTCTGACTCCTTCCTTTCTGGAAGCCAGCTCTTACCGGGAATGGCTCTGCCCCTTCCTGGATGACAAAGCCCTCAATGATGTGTGTGAGGATCTGGGGCTTGACGATGGCTTGTGGGGGTTTGGAGTCTCCTGTCTGTCGTGACACCATTGCCAGGGTAGGGGCAGGGGAAGACGTGGTGGTGATGGAGGCTGCTTCGCTTGGAGGGGCATTTGGAGTTGTGCTGGGGACAGGATCAGATTTCTCTGGAAGAATAAAAGCACATAAGGAAACCAGGACTCACCACAATAGATCAGAGTGCTGGTTCATTTAGTCCCTCCTGCCAGCTATACTGTATCACTTTGCACCTTTGGCCAGCATCCCACTTACATTCGCCCATATAGTGTGGTTTCTTGTCCATGACCATGCCACTGCACTTTACCACATCACACCACTGACTGAGAGCAGTCAGAATCTCTCTCTACCCACTCACCTACAGGACCACTCTTCTCCTCCATGGTTTTGGGGCTCTCTGCCACAGGAGACGACTTGGCAGGCAGGAGTGCAGTGGCACTAGGCAACTCCTCCTTCTCCTCCTCTGACTCTGCTTTGCGCTTCACTGCCAAGGTTTGGGGTTTCCCCTGTGCAGGAGGAATAGGAACATGTTAAGGGAGAGAGACAAAACCCAGAGCACAGGGAGGAGCAAAAGATATACCAAAAGGTCAGAAAGAGAACAGCCAGCATCTCCTCAACCCTCCAGCTCCAGCCTGGTTCCTTCCTATGGTCCCCCCTCAAGTTCCCCACCACAGATACAGGCTGCCATGCACTTGTCTGTTAGGGAACAATACTGTCACAACACTGATATCTTGTTTGCTACTAGCACCAGCTTGGTGCTCTGTCCCTCTCCTCCTCTGCCAACCACATTCACTTAGTAACACCATGACAGTGGGACTCAACAATGTCCTTTTCTGATGGATCCAGTGAGAAAGTGGAATGGCAGCCATCTGCCAGTTTCCAGACAGGCTGGTCACTGGCTCCCTCAAATGAACAGAATGAATATGGTGGTGGGGACTGTCTTGGATGGGAACAGAGGGCCCAGAGCCCAGGGGCTATCCCAGCTCAGTTTTCACTGCAGAGCAGTAGCCAGAGTTTAGAAACAATTGGGCCCAATTCAGTTTTCACTTATCCTTGTGAAACCCACAAAAAATCAACAGGGCTGCAGTAGGGTGCACAGTAAAGTCCCCAAGAACACTGAGACAGGGACCCATCCAGTCTTATTAAGATAGTGAAAGCTACTCCCACTTCTTACTTTGAGGGGCCCCTGGAACTCTGTAATCAGGCGATCCTCAGAGACTGATACAATAACTTACACTAAAGGGTCTCTGACCCTGAAAGACCCACATTTAGTGGTGCTGCCCATTCTGCCATGATTGATAAAGAGGCCAGTTAAAGCCATCTGTGACAGACATCTGCCATCTTCTGGGTAGGACTTATAATTTAGATCCACCACTTCATTTCATGAGGGCCACCGAAAGGCTGTATCAGAGAATGAACTTTGGTCACTAACTCTCAGGCTGGACTGGAATTGGTACCCCAGAGAGGAAAGGCTCCATATTGCTTTCTCCACCCATCTCACTGGCTTGGAACCAGACTGAAAGTGGTGCCCTAGAAATGAGTGTAAAGTACCCCATCCTATCCCCCCTCCCACTGGCATCACTTACGGGTAACTGGACAGGCTGCATGTAGAATGCTGCTGGCACCTGAGCCAAGACTGGGGATGAGGCTGTGCTCTTCACCACATGGGTCGTGCCTTGAACTTGTGCCAAGTTAACTCCTGGAGTGAGTGGAGGGGCTTCCTGCGGGGATGCTGTGGCAGAAGGAGTTTGAGATGTTGGGGAAGTGGCATGGGCTTGGGAAACAGGCTGGACCACTGCTGGCATGCCTCGAGGGGCTGACACTGCAGGGGTAATCTGAGCCAAGCCCAGTGCCTGGGCTTGGGCTGAGCCCTGCTGCCGGCTCCCCACCACCTGCACTGGGATGTGTGGTGGGGGCTGCTGTGCCACTGACACTTTGGCAGCCCCAAGCTGTGGTGGTTTGATGGGGGCTGAAGGTGGCTTGGACTGAATGGGAACAGGTGACTTGGTGGCAGGCTGACAGGGGCTATCTGGCTGGAGCTGTATGGCCTGGGGCTGTGACTGCAGCATGGGTTGCACTACAAGGGTCTGAGCCTGCTGCTGATTCTGGGGAGGCGAAGGCTGCTGCTGGGGAGGCGGAGCTTGCTGCTGCTGGGTGAGAGGTGATGCCTGCTGCTGCTGGGCCAGCTGGAGGTGGGTTGCGGTATGGAGGAGCTGGGACTGGCGGTGCTGGAACTGCTGCTGATGAATGGCGATCTGCTGCTGAATCACCACCTGCTTTTGCAAGTGGATCTGCTGCTGCTGCTGGATCAGCGAATGGGGCTGGATCTGTGTGTACGTGGCTAGAGTCGAGAGAAGGGGAAAAGAAAGTGAGCGCACTGCATTAACAACAAAGGAGAAGTGAGGGATGAAAGGAGTGGGAAAAATGAGAAACAGACCCTTTTGCCTCGAGGGCACTGATTCCAACCCATCACGCTAAAAGCGACCACCACTATTAGGTCCACTTTTGGTAGTTTCAGCAGAGAAGCCAGGGACTAAAAAGGCTGAGAGAGTACTCCTCTCAGTGCTTGGGGGGAAGGAACCTCCTTGGAGGAGAGGTATGTGGGAAGCTCTCAGTGCTGGGCATCCAGGGGTTAGTCCTTGTGACAGCGCTGAGAGAAAGCTAAGGAGCAACAGCAAGGGGGAAAAGGAAGAAGCAGAGATAAAGACTGGATCATTGCTTACCTGAACTGATCAAGGTCTGGCTGGGCGCTGGTGTAGCTGTCCTGGTCAAGTTCATGCCCACAGTTTGCTGTCCGCCATCTGCTTCAGGCTTTTTTGTAGCTGCTGCGTTCTCTGTCTCTGTCTGGCTCCCCTGGCTCACTGTCACAGCCTGGGCAGCTGCCACTGGTAATGGCTGCACCACCCCAGTCCCTTTCCTCTGGCAGCTGCCCCCAGGGCCAGCCGAGGCTCCCTGCCCCACCCCTGTGGTGGCCTGGCTCCCACCACCTGCCACCACACCCCCAGAGACACCATTACTGCCAGTTGCCCCTTGGCTCAGGTTCAGAGACTGGCCTGAGCTGCCAGAAGCCTGAGTCACTGCCAAGGTCTGGGTGGCATTTGTGGCCTGTGGAAGGCCCGAAGCCTGTGAGTTTCCTGGCAGGGCTGCTTTCTGAGCAGAGCTCTGGAGCTGGGCATTAGCCACCGAGGACTGCTGGCTCCTCACAGCTAAGTTCTGCACCTAGAAACACACACAAAGAACAATCCATTTGTTTAGATTACAACGATGCACACTTATTTCCCTGTAGTTTGACAGAGAAAGGCCTGGAAATGCCATAAAAGGTCCATTTCAGTTCAAACTGGTGCATTTGATCAGTCTGTGGGCTCTAGCCTCTTGCACTGGGATTTGGCTCATGTTTCAGAGCAATACTGCAGGTGTTGCATTAGCAGAGGGATCATCTCTTCATGGAAGACATTATTCGGAACTACCTTCTGGCCCAGGTCCAGTGGAAGTTAAATATCTCATGGCACTCTCTGAACAGAGCTTGAAATTAGCACCATTCTCTCAGAACTGCAGGTTCTGTCAACACAGGCTGCATGAGAGGCATGGGATGACTGTCATGTGTGTCTGCCCAGCTCCAAGCTGCTGGGATCTATCTAAATATTGTGTATAGCACCTTGGAATCCCCTTTCCAGCTCGGCAAATCTCCTTTTATTTTTGAGCTCCCTATCAACTCTCCCTGGCCACAGGACACTCCACTCAGAAGGCCCAGATCTCATCTCCTCTGTTCTGCAGCCTGCTCTAAGCTCTCCAGGACTCTTTGGTCTTCAGTGAGGCCGTACTCTGCATTCACACCCGCACCAACTGCAATGTTATCGGACGGTGTGATTGTGGTTGGCTTTACTCCAAGAATTTCCAAAGGGACAGCTGTGTTAGTCTAGTCCAGCAAAAAAACCAAGGAGTCATGTGGCACTTGCGCCACATGACTCCTTTTTTTTTTTTACTCCAAGAAACAGCAGATAAGACAAGTGTGAAACAGCTGCCGTGGGGCAAGAGTCCAGGGGATCAAAAAAAGCCTCAGAACGACACAAGACAACTGACAGAGAGCATCAGTGCTTCCTGACTTGAAGGAATCTCTTCGAAGAGCACGCCCTGTCTCTGTGGCCCAGTCAATCCCTGGCCTCTCTAAGATGGCTAATAAATGGGATCAATCAGTAATAGTGTTGGCAAAAGCTCTTTCTTGTGGAGCACCTGGCTCACTAGGAACCCAAGTGTGAACCCTCCAACCTGTTTCACAGGAGGTAACCAAACAATCATGAAGATGGAAATGCCCTAACTTGTGGGTCACCCCAGAAATGTGAGCAGGAAACAAATCCACTCTCAGGAGGTGAAAGGTCAGTACACTAACATGCAAGAGAGAAAGCATGAAGCCTGCAGCCTCCACTGTCAACTGGATCCAAGGATACCGAAAGGCAGGCAGAACAGAATTAGCCTTCTACAAAGGGGGAGCTTGAGCTGGGGACAGAGACTGAGAGTGGGCTGAATGTGTGTGGAGGTGAGGGGCTGGGAGTGGGAACATCAGGCTGGGAAGCATCACTGACCTGGTCTGTGTCTGTGTGGACCCCGGGAGACTGAGCGGGTGGCACTTCTTGCTGGACAGCGGCCACGGCCCCATTAGGCATCAGGATGAGCTGGGAAGTAAGAGGCACATTGCGGCCCAAGGTCCGGTTCACCTGCAACAGGTTCCCCAGCTGCGGCTGTGGGGGTGGGTTGGGTGGTGTGGAGGAGGAAGGAGTGGATGGGGAGAGAGAGAAAGAAAGAAAGCGAACCACAAGCAGATTACAAAGCAACACTGGGCTGAGGTGCCACACACTGCAAAATCCCCCACCCTCCCAGCACTGCAAGCCAGATTGCATCCCTTGGGAGCTGGAAAGCCGAAACTGCTTCCTTGCAGAGCTTTCTTATTTCACGTGCACAGACAGACTGATTACCAAAGGGGTGTCCTGTCCAGGATTGGTTAAGGGACCAGAATCTCATTTTCATACCTACATCTAGGATTAGTTGAGAGGCAGGTACCTATTTGAGATGTATGTCCAAGAGCAAGAATGCCTGAAAAGAAGACTGGCTGAGAGGAGAATTATTTTTTAACTCTATAACTGAATGCTGGACTCACTAAGAAGGGGGTCTAATTTTTGACATATAGCCTCACCAAGCATTGGTTAGAAGACAACATCTTTTCAGACACTTCTTTGCACCCAGCATTGAAAGAGAGGCAGCCATTAATTGAGTTACAAACCTGAGCTGGCTACTGGTTGAAGAGATTAATTCATCTGATATAAATCTGTTCCAGAACTGGTCAAGAGGAGGAGTTTTATTTTGATGTTCTATAAATCTGAACCAGGGATTAGCTGAGAGGAAAGGATTTATGTTTCACACATATGCCCTACTCTAATGAAAAGTGCCATGGGATCTTTAACATCATTGCAAAGCACAGACAGCTTGGGTCTCCATGGTCCCATCAGCTGACTCCCACTACACAGCCCCACATATTGAACTCAGTACATGTACCTTGGAAGATTGAGCCACCCTGCTCAGAATCAAACCTATGGTTCCAGAAACTTCCACACCGAGGCTTAAAATATATCAGATAATTCCCTCCCCTGCTATATCAGAGACTGAGATTTATCACAGCAGCCATACGAGAGAGTCCTGGATTGAGTGAAAGGTAGGTGAGGTTATGCTGAATGCATGTTGTCTCTTACCCGAAGATACATCTGAGCCTGTGACTGATTCAGAGGCGGTGAGGTGGTGTTCCCCAGAAGCACAGACTGGGTAAGCGTGGTGGCACTGGGGGAGCTCACACTCTGTGAGCGGCTGATTAGCTGGGCAGCCGATGTAGTGGCTAGATTGATCTTAAAACAGAGAAAAGCCCCAAATCACACAGGAAAGGATGGGGACAAAAGCAATGAGGCCTCCCCTCCCCTCCACACACACACGTTCAGAGGGAAACAGCAGGAACCAGCATTTTAAGGCCCACCCTGTCCATTTCCAGCAGCAGCACTGGATAGATCAGGGATAGGATGATGGAGACTGACTCTTGGTACCATTATGCCTCCCTTTTCCAGTAACAGTAGCTAGGCTGGGGTGACCAGTTCTTCCTGGACATCACTGCAGCGTGTCCTAAGTGGCTCACAGTAGGAGCCCTTGTTCCCAGAATCCCAAGCCAGCCAGATCAGACACTCACACACTTACATGCTGCACATCATTCAGTTACCATCAGAGTCTCACACTGACGAACACGAACTCTGCTACTAAGGGAATCCGAAGTTTAACAAAGGAATGGGGAGGTCTTTCTCCAGACACAGCTAGCCTCTGATTTAGTTTCTCCCCACCTTCTGCTGGTCACCCCATTTCTCTCTTTAGCCCTCCAATTAATTCTGATACTGAAATCCTACACAAGTTCCTGACCTTTTCCCAAATAATGCTCTAACTCTCCCCCACTCCCTAACAGACCACTCATCCACTGGTCGCCACTCGTCTTCTCTCTTCCCATGAGGCATGATCTCTTCCTCATCCCAACAGACTCTATCCCCATTCACAAGAGATCAGATTTTCCAGCTGAGGCAACCTTCCCCCCCAGCCTTTAATAACTAACTCCATCCATGAGCACCATAAACCGTCACTGCTGAGAGTTTCCTGCCATAACCTCTGCCTTTCCAGCATCCCCAGTGGCTGTGTGATCCTAACTGCCAGAGCTCTGAAGGGAGAGAGATGGATGCAGGGGGAGAGGGCCATTACTTACTGAAGCCTGGGTGGTGGTGGTCTGTTGAGGGGTGCTGGTGTTGGGGGAGCTTGCCTGCCTGCTGGCTGCAATTGTAGCCTGTAAGAAGGGACAGTGGCAGAGAATGAGTGAGTGGAATGAATCTTTTAATCTAATTCGAACACCCAAGGAAAAATGCCCAGCCCCACCACTTAAAATCTCAGTATCAGCAAATTCCTTCCCTTCTGTCCTATGACAACTCCTTCCTCAACCCCAGAGAGCTAGAGCCCCACATACCATATACTGAGACCTGAACTCTGGCCTCTCGACCCCCAGTTCTGACTGCACCCGTTTATTCCCCACACCTGTAGTAGTTGTGGGTGTCTGGTGTCACAGTCCACTGCGCTGGGGGAAGTGAGGCTGGCATCTTTGAAGGGCAGGATTCAGGGTATGGTGTGTGGTTTCTGTGGTGCACAACAATTGTGATGCTGCTAAATTGTGTGCCTGGGGATGGCACAAAACAGCATATGTATGGTTAAGTGGTGGCACTTCTCCTTTTTTGCCTTTGTGCTTTTGGGTTGAATGTGGTTTGTGGACAGCAACCGTAACTGTTGCACAACGAAGATTTATGTGTATCTACTTCCTAGACTCTCTCTCTTGCTGGGGGCAGGGACTTGGGAAGCAGGGCTTCCTATAGCTGAGTCACAGGTGAGGGAGAATTTATCTGCCAATAAGTGCAGTTTTAGTTAGCCAGCCACCAGAGATAAAACCATTTGCAACACAGGATAAATCTGACAGAAGCTGTAGCTGTTAATGGAGAGCACTGTGTGACCAACAGCAAAACAAATAAACCTCAGTTTAAAAAAAAGAATATGTTCCCTGCTGCACCAGATCTTCTCAAGATTCATCTCACTACCAACTTGTGTGAAGAAAGTGTTTTACAAAAGATAACAATCCAACTTTCTGTTAACTGGTACGGACTAATTTTATCCAGAGACAGATTATGAACACCTTCTATTAAAACATTTGTAAAGAAACCAAGCAAAAATGACAGAGAAAATGAAAAAGGCAGAAATGCTGACGTTGATATTTCACACTGAAAGGGCCACTGATGTGCTCAGAAAAAAACAAGTCCCTGCCCATTCTGAGCTCATTCAGAAGACTCCCACAACAACTGTCTTCACAATACTCCATTTCCTATTTAAAGGAGACGCAGCAACTAGTGACGTGACTCCTAGCCATGTGTTCGCTATGGGGAGCTGTGGTACCTATCCCAGATCTGTTCTTTATTTGAAAGTTAACTGCATCTCTCCCAGGAGCCCCCAGTTACAATCACGTGTATTACTGTACTGTCTAGATGCTGCAGTTGTGAACCGGGACCGCACCATACTAAGTGTTGTACAGACACAGCCAAGGCTCCCAAAGCCTTACAATGGAAGTATCAACAGATGCTTTCCCCTGTGTCCCATGACGACTCACTTGTTGGACAGCTGCCAGACTGTGGAGCTGGGCACTGTTGAGCTGCTGCTGGAGCATGAACTGATGGAAGTACTGGGCTGCATTGGGCTGCCTCTGCAGTGCCTGGAGAGCCTGGAGAAAGAGAAGAAAACATCTTTAAAAGAGACAGACACCAACATGCACAATGGGCCCACGTGGTGCAGTCAGAGTGAGACATGAGGATCTCAGAACTGCCACCAGAGAGAAAAGATGGAGTGGGGGCAGGATGCAGAACCCCAGAGTAGGTGGATCAGTGGACTGAGCTGATAGAGCCAAAGTGAGACACCTGATTCAATGGACTACAGATGTACTTGAGTGCATGCACTACAACTGACAAATAAAGGAAAACTGGAAGTTGAATACCAGACTCGGTCGGCTAGTCCTCTGAGCCAGTACTGGCCAAGTACCAGATAGAAATGACCAATGGCAACAACCAAAGGAGCTGGGATGCTGAACTAAATGAACCAATGACCTGCTCTGAGATGGGAGGATGAACGATTAGAGCTGTGCAATAATGTGATTCAATAGAACACAAGGCAGCATGCCAGAATAAAAATGGAACAATGGCTGGTGCAGTACTAGCGGAAGCAGGAAACTGGACTACATTAACTGAATGTCTGTCCAGGCTTGGCAACCATTATCTTCCCAAATCTGAAACACACCAACTCTCTGATCACACTCCCATCCCATGCAAATGGGAATAGGAAGAAAGCAAGGGATGTAGATGCACCCTTCTCATTGCACCCGTCTGTTTCCCCATTCGATACCAGAAGACACTCAGCTCCTCACCTGCACGGCTTGTCGCTCATACAGAGACATTTGAGATATCTGAGGACGAGTACTTCCTCCAGAGCCTGAACTCCCATTGGTGGAGCTGGAGTTCTGTTCGCTTTCAGTCTCCATGGTGATATGTCCCAGGAATCTCAGACAGAGGACACTGATTCAAGATCTAAATTGAAAAAATTAGAAACCAAGTCACATTAAGGACAGAACCAAAGTTGTATTTCATTGTTTTGGTCATGGATTTTTAATTAGAGTATGCCAGTCTTGAGTTCCTCACGCAGCTCCGCCAGTGTCCCTCAACCCTGTTCTTGAAGCCCCTGCTATTCCAGTCCCAGGCCCTCACTCAGCTCTGCTGGTACCCCCTCAATCCTGCCCTGCAATGCTGAGAGGAAAGAGTCTCAACTCACCCAGAGATCAGACCCACAGTTCAGTTTAAACACAACCATCATTTATTATGACAACTATTTTAAGTGAAATGAACACATTCCGACAACAGGTGGCCATGCCACTGCTGCAACAGCAGTTACACAGCAGGCTCTGAACTTCTCTGAATGCAAGAAAATACAAGTTGAATATTATTCAGTTATTCAATTACCTGACCACCCCTAATCTTCATGTAAATCTCAGTGAAATGAGGAAAAATACATTGTGCTGATGGTTCCTGACTTAACTATGAGATTGGGACCTGGCAGTGGGGTGAAAGGTTGTGTGGAGAATGCATGATCAGGGGAATCAGGTCAGGAACATGGAGTGGTAAGGGAATACTAGCAGGAAGAGAAATGACTCACATGGAGAACGTATGTCAAAGGAGGTCTTGTGAGAGTCAGAGACATTTTCCAGCAGCAGAAGGATAGGTCATGCTAATCTGGGGGACAGGAAAAAATTAGTGAGGCCTTCTATCAGCAGAGAGGAAGGCTTCATCCAAGGGATCTAGAAGGGTTTCTGACAAAAGGGGAAGATGCGTCTTGGTAAACATAGAGGGCTTGTAGCCCTAGGAGATGTGGGTTGACCGGGTTAATGGGAGGCTTTGTGATGGGAGCTCTGCATGTCAGAGGGAAAAATATAAAGGCTAAGGAATTATTCTAGTACCAAACCATCTCCCACACCTTCCTAGTCTGTTGTTATGTGTCCTTATCAACTCTGAAGTATATAATCACAGGGTATTACCTGTCACAATGCACACAGCAGCCACTTAAGATCAATCCAGGGAGAGCACAAAAGTTAATTATTTTAAAAAATTTAAATACTATACATTTTGTTTTAAAAAAATAAACCCATCTAAAATTAAATTGGAAATTATGAAAACCTGTCTTAAGGCCTAAACGTGCTATAATAAATTACAATTTAAATCAAATAAAAATAATATAAAGTAGTACACATTTGTTGAGAAAATTTTAAAGGAAGTCCAGTAATTGTAACTGATGGAAATCACTGGCTGAACACTTGGAATCAGAGTTTATTGACATCTACACCAGATTTTGACAGCAGTCGTTTCTTCTGAAGGTAGAGAGTCTTTTCTTCTTTTCTTCAATCTGTTCATGAGAACTTAAGAATGGTCATGGTGGATCAGACCGATGGTCCATTCAGCCCAATATTCTATCTTCTGACAGTGACTGGTGACTCATGCTTCAAGGCAGTGAGCAGAATAAGCCAATTTATCAAGTGATCCATCTCATTGTCCAGTTCTAGCTTCTGGCAGTCAGAGGTTTAGGGATACTCAGAGCATAGGATTGCATCCTTGGCCATCATGGCTAATAACTATTCAGGGCCTATGCTCCATGAACTTAGCTAATACTTTTTTTAACCCAGTTATATTTTTTTATTCATCTAGTTTAGTCCAATAACTAGTTCATTGGCAGGAAAGAGACTGATTAGGAGTTGAAAAGACAGAAAAGCTTGTTCGTCCCTTTCCACTTTATAAATATGACTAAAAACTAAGTATGAGAGAATGAGATCTGCTAGCTGTAAAATCTTGAAGCACATTGTGACCAGAAACAAGCAGTTCAGTTTAATAACTACCAACTTATTTATCAGTATTATCATGTCAGGCTATATTATTGCCTTTATTTAATAATCAGTTTTAAAGGCAAAATATGCTTTGATAAACTTTTCTTCTTATGTATCCAAGACATTTAAAATTGTTTTATCTACCTAACAAAAACAATTGAAAAATGCTGGTTATGTGTGTTTTAACTGACTTCCAAACTTCATCTAAATAGAGGCATGACACGAATTACAGTGGGGAAAAAAAAACCAAACACACACACCAATAATCTAGTAAATAAATGCACTATTTAAGACTAACAAAAATGGTAAAAATTAAGAATCTGAATATGTTCATTAAACTATAAATATAGTGTACCAAATTAAATATATAGGCTACATCTAATTAAAAAAAAACACCATCTTTTAATGCTTATCAATCAGTGAGACTTTCCCTTTCTTTAGGAAAGAAACTAAAAAGTACAAATTCAAAACAAAAATAGAAATCAATTGTTTAAATCAAAGTTTCCTGCTTGCTGGTTTAAATCATGCTTTAAACCAGTGATTTAAATATCTTTGATTTAAATCCCCCCATCCCAAATCCATCAGTGATGAATGTAGTTGCCCAGACTAGTGGACCGCATGCACCATGACCTGTGCCACTCGTTCTGAAGAACTGCACCATTCTAATAACTGAAACTCATGTGACAACCAGGCAGTAGGTGGTAGAGACAAGAGTTGCACGGGGCGGGGAGCGGGGGGGGGGGGGGGTGTCACAAAAGCCTCTTTCTCTAACTGTTTTTTTCTGGCTCCACTGGTCCCAGCATATTAGCAAGACAAGGTGGGAAAAGTAACATCTTTTGTTGGACCAATCAAAGATTGGTTACTCATTACGACAGGAAAGAAATATTTTTGGTTAAAGGAACTAGGCCATGTAGGCAAACCATCACTTTCAAAAAGTGTCATGAAAGTTAACATCTGTGCAAAGCAGAGAAGGCCTCACCGACCAAATCCTGCTGAGAGCACAGAACTTAAGGTGCCAAGGATTGCTGGGTCATGGGTCTCAGAAGCAGATAGCACCTGTGAACAGAGAACTATTAGCATCCAGAAGACGGTTTACTGCACAACAAAACCTGTAGTTTTACTTCACTGCTTGCACAGCAGCTGAGAAGTATGTATATTGTAGAGAATAATCCCATAAAAAGTGAGTGAGAAACTGCACATAAAATAGTCTAATAGATTATTTGCATCTCTGAATGCTATGGCCAAACCCTTCAGCTATTACTCAGCCACTCAGCAAGGAGTCCTGTGGCACTTGTAAAAGACTAATAAATTTATTTATCATGTGAACTTTTGTCAGAGAAAGTCCCACTTCATCAAATGCTTTGAAGGTGGGAAATTTACTTAATTTACTCAAGCACTGACACACTTATGATAGGCCTGAATTTAAGCCATGGAGCCCAGTCTTGCTCCCACTTAAGTTAATTGGAGTTTTGCCGTACTGTACGTGTCTGCCACAAATCTGTTATCTCCTTGAATGTCTAGAATCACTGTGTTAACCCACCATGGCCATCCAAAGCATCATAGCAACAGCAAGTATAGAACTGCCATAAACCCAAGGAACACCAGCTAAAGGAGACTCTTTATCATTGTCACCCATCTGAGGGCTCTGGCAAAGTGTTAAATGGCTCTGATTCTACCTGCCCAGAGACAACAACGCAATATAGCAGATGTGGCTTGGGAGCTTCATGTGGCTCTTGAATGAAAAAGAGTGGCTCGTGAAAGAAGGTCAGCAAATCAATTTAGTAGGTAAAAATATGTGGCTGTATGCCTCAGTGCAGCTCTTGAAGGTTTAATAATCAACTTGTGCGGCTCTTGAGTTCCATAAGTTTGGCCACCCCTTGCAATATAGCTTTGGTGCAGAGAAAGATGCAGTTAAGGTGAGGGGGAAATCAACTGCAGTATGCTGGAGGCACAGAATGGGGAAGAAAAACAAGGTCATGCAAATTATTAAAACCAAAGTCAACAATAAAGCTTACACTAGAATTTGGTGTTAGCTAAGAATGGGGCAGTAAAACTGAACATTAGTTCATCAGGGTCAATGGACAGCAACAAAGATCAGCCTTAGATCATGACAGAGAAAAGGCCGCCATAAAGCAATCTCCACTGGGAATTTTAACTGTTGGGTTAAAACCAAAATCAACAGCCAAGGCTCTGCAGATTATCACATGCATCTCCCATCCACTCTGAGGCATACATGTATATTTGAATATTAGTATCTTAACTTGCCCTTCTGATCCCCGAGCTAATTAAAATGTTCTGTTCTGAAGAGCTCATTGCATTCTCTCCCTGACAGAAGCTGTCAGTGGCGTGTTTCTTTATTTACTCCACGCAGAAGAAAGTTTAACAATCAGTCAGAGTAGGGCCCACTCCTGCACACAGAATCCTAAAAATGAAGGGTTGGACGGCAGCCGGAGATGTCGTTTAGTCCAGCCCCTGCACTGGGACAGGCCCAAGGGAAGCAGCTCGATTCTCCCTGACAGGTGTTTGTCCAACTTCCTCTCACACACCTCCAGGGACCGCCATTCGCGCACCCCCTGGGGGAAGCCTCCTTACCCCCCTGGGTGTTTGCCGGACTGAAACCTCTGCACCTGCGAGTGTCTGGGGGAGTCCATGAAACGCTGCAGGGCCCAGAGGATTTATTTCAGCGGGGCTCGGCTGGCTTTCCGGCCGCCCAGCTGGCTGGGGCTGCCGGGGGGCGGCCGCTTTCCACAAATCAGCCCGGCTCGGGGCCGGGCAGCGGCGCCAGGCCGCCTGTGGGAGCAGCCGGCGGGAGAGACAAAGGGGCGGCGGGAGCGCGGCGGCACGGCGGGGCTGTTACCTCTGATCCCCGCCCAGCGGCCCGGCGAACCTCATGGGGCGGCGGCGGCGGAGCGCAGCGCGGCCGCCCCCCGGGAAGGCTCCCAGCGGCCGCGGGGGGCGGGGTGGCGCAGCTCGCGCGGGCCCGGTTTGCCTCTGCCTGCCGCGCGCCGCGTCCTGGGCTCGCCTCGCCTCGCCCCGCCCGCTCGGGTTTTTCTTATTTTTCTTTATTTAATTTTTTAAAAAATTTATTTATTCCCCCCCCTTTTTTTTTTGCCTCCGGGCCTGCCTGCCACTCTGCCGTCACTTCCTGCCGCAAGGGGGCGCTTCCGGGACACGTGACCCGCCGCGGCAGCCCGGCTGCTTCGCTGTTGTCACGGAAACGAGCCGCTGCTCGGTCAGGCCGCGCTAGGCCCGGGCGCGGGGCAGCGCCTTAGGGAGGGGCCCCTGTTGCCACCTGGCGGAGCAGGGAGAGACGGACAGACGGACGGGTTGCGGCTGGGCCGAGACTGGCCCGTTAGGGGCTGGCGCTGCCCCAGCCAGACACACGGTCACCTGCACAAGCGCGCCCAGGCCTGGCAGTCGGGTGCAGTCTCAATGGGCTGACCCTGTGTGGTTCAAAAATGGGCCAGCCCCCCACTCCCAAAGCTAAGGTGACCATGCCTCCTGTTTCGGCCAGGACCTGCAGGCCTCCTTTCAAGCCTCGGCCTGTACATCCCCGCGTCTTTTGCAGAAGTGGGCATTTATTCCATCTGCTCCTGCCAATTGATCAGAGGAGAGTGAATGTTTTGCCAGAAAAGCAGGGCATGCCCTGCAGTGTTCCTTCTAATTACTCGTGAACTGTGTGCGCAAACAATTTCTTTGTGTGCGCAAAAGCATTTCTTCGTGAGCACTAGTATTAGTGTAACCTGCTAGGGTTGGCTCAAAGTCATTTATCTGCCCCTCTCCAGTGCCTCACAGAAAGCAGAGACCTGCAAAAAGCAGCTGGAGAGCCAGGATCTAGTCTGTAAAGGGGCTCACAGTGAAGACTGTTCAGAATTCAAAAAAAAATAAACAAAAGCAATATACTATATTAAACATTAACTTTATAAACCTTCTATGAAAGCAGAAGAAATTATTAGTATACAGATCTATAATACATAGTGGCTATTTAGCAGTATCCACATGAGTCTGTTATAGTCTCAAATCACCAAGTCCAAAGGCTTGTGCTAGAAGCCAGCATCTCCCTCCTCTTTGGCAGCAGAAATCCTCTGTATGAGTCCTGGAAAACCTTTCTTCCTCTGCTGGGAGCACTGCTGTCCACACAGCTTACTTGGTCCACACTCATTTACGTTGTGGGGGACAAATTAATCAGGGCTCTCAACCTGGAAAGAGAGACC
>ML682217.1:102897-117084 GCA_007922195.1 Podocnemis expansa | reverse complement strand
ATATGGTTACATTAACATTATTAAATACATATTAATGATTAAAGAATGCATATAATTATCCCCGCCTCTGTTTACTGTTGACATCATTTGCATTATCCTGGGCAGCCGCAGTACCTGCAAACTCATTAATTTCTGCCTAGAGATGCTGACCTTACATTCTTGTGAGGCTGTGGTGCCAAGAAGGGTGAGCAGGAGATAGGAGGCAATACTCCCTTTTCAGTTAGAACAAAGACGGACAGTCTAGCTTACATTCCTTGTCCAGATGGTCAGGAGAAAAAGCATGAGAAAGGGGAGATAACACACTTTAACTAGCAACTCTAGGCCGCTTGTTAAAGAAACTTAGATACATGACTTGCCAGAGAAACGACCCCACTACCATAGCAACCCACGGCTCCAACGAGGCCTACACTTCAGCACCTTTCTCACTGTCCTACAGAAGAGATTACATATAATTTTTCTTACAACGTACACACATATATAAAAAACCCTGAAGCAAAATGCCTCAGAGTGGGGAAAAACAGCCTGCTGTCTGTTCCTGGCTCAGCTTCTCCCCTTGCACAGAGCACCAGCACTCTCCTCAATGCAACTGGCCTCGCTGCTTGCTCTCAGACCTCTGACCACTGCGCTGGCAGGGAACCTTGCTGAGCATGCTCCAAACTACACAGAACATGCTGGAACTTCTGTGTCTAGGCAGCTAAATCTGCCCAGCAACAGCGACACAGCAAGAGCAACTCAGACACCAGCAAAACTCTTAAAGAAACACTCCTCCTTTAAGCCCATGGGTTACATTAGCACTACTGAATTGTTTCGTGTGCACTTTATTATGTGTGCAGGTTTCATGACCTGTGTGTGCGTGCATACGTGCACAGCTTAGAGGGAACAGTGATGCCCCGGCCTCTGCAGGGCATAAAGGAACATTTGGGGCATGGTGGCTAATGATGCCAGACATCAGGCCTGGAGGAGGGGCTTGGCACCAGTCACATGCCATCTCCCATTTTGGGCAATATGGTCACTCTACTCCCCCACAGGCAGGGCCGGCTCTGCTGTGAGGCGAGAGACAGACATGGCTTCAGGCCCTGGTGCTGATGGGGGACTTCAATTACCCTGACATCTGCTGGGAGGCCAATACAGCAGTGCATGGCCAATCCAGGAAATTTTTAGAGAGCGTGGGGGACAACTTTCTAGTACAAATGCTAGAGGAACCAACTAGGGGCCTTGTACCTCTCGACCTGCTGCTCACAAACAGGGAAGAATTGATCTGGGAGGTAGAGGTAAATGGCAAGCTAGGCAGTAGTGACCATGACATAGTTGAGTTCAGGATGCTGATTAAAGAAAGGAAGGAAAGAAACAAAACAAAAACCCTGGACTTCAAAAAAGCAGATTTTGGGTCCCTCAGGGAACTGATGGGCAGGATCTGATGGGCAGGGGAAAGGTGTCCAAGAAAGTTGGTTATATTTTAAAGAAACCCTGCTAAGAGCACAGGAAGTTGCCATTCCAATTAGGAGAAAGAACACCAAACATGTGAGGCAGCCAGAATGGCTTAGCAGAGAACTCTGCTCTGAGCTTAAACATGAAAAGGAAGCTTACAGGAAGTGGAAGCTTGGTCAGATGACCAAGGAGGCATATAAAGATATTGCTAGGGGCTGCAGGGATAAAATCAGAAAGGCCAAAGGGCAAAGGGAGTTGCAGCTAGTGAGGGATGTAAAGGATAGCAAAAAGGGGTTCTACAAGTATGGTAGTAACAAGAAGAGGATCAGGGATGGTGTAGGTCCCTTGCTGAATAGGGCAGGCATCCTTGTGACAGAGGATCAGGAAAAAGCTGAAGTGCTCAATGCATTTTTTGCTTCAGTTTTCACAGGCAGGGTCAGCTCCCAGCCCACTACCATGGGTATGGCAGATTGGAGAGAAGAGAGGCCCTTGGTGACGGAAGGTCAGGTTAGGGACTGCTTAAAGAAACTGGATGTGCACAAGTCCATGGGGCCGGAAGAACTGCATCCAAGGTTGCTAAGGGAATTGGCCGATGAGATAGCAGCACGGTTGGCTGTTATCTTTCAAAATTCATGGAGAACAGGGGAGGTGCCAGAGAATTAGAAAAAAGCAAATGTAGTGCCAATTTTCAAGAAAGGGAAAAAGGAGGATCCGGGGAATTACAGACCTGTCAGCCTCACCTCGATGCCTGGAAAAATTATGGAGCAGGTTCTCAAAGAATCCATCCTCAAACACTTAGAGGAAAATAAAGTGATCAGGAACAGTCAGCATGGATTTACCAAGGGTAAATCATGCCTGACCAACCTCATCGCCTTCTATGATCAGATGGCTGGTTTTCTGGATGCAGGAAGAACCATTGATGTGATATACCTTGATTTTAGCAAGGCTTTTGATACAGTTTCCCACAGCATTTTTGTTGGCAAATTAAGGAAGTATGCGTTGGATAGGTGGACTATAAGGTGGATAGAAAACTGGCTAGATCAACGGTTTCAGCGTGTAGGAATCAATGGTTCCATGTCTAGCTTGCAACCAGTCACGAGTGGTGTGCCCCAGGGGTCGGTCCTGGGGCCAGTTCTGTTCAACATTTTCATCAATGATCTAGATGATGGAATAGACTGCACTCTCAGTAAGTTTGCAGATGACACCAGGCTGGGGGGAACAGTAGGCACCTTGGATGTCAAGGACAGGATTCAGGGAGACTTAGATAAATTGGAACAGTGGGCCAATAGAAATCTTATGAGCTTCAATAAGGACAAGTGTAAAATCCTGCACTTGGGATGGAAAAACCCCCTGCACTGCTACAGGCTGGGGAACATTCAGCTAAGTAGCAGCACTGTAGAAAAGGACCTGGGGGTCCTGGTGGATGGGAAGCTGGATATGAGTCAGCAGTGTGCTCTTGCTGCCAAAAAGGCCAATGGCATACTGGGCTGCATCAAAAGAAGTGTTACCAGCAGATCAAGGGACGTGATCATTCCCCTCTATTCTGCACTGGTGAGGCCACATCTAGAATACTGTGTTCAGTTTTGGGCTCCCCACTACAAAAAGGACAGGGACATGCTAGAGAGAGTCAAGTGGAGGGCAACCAAAATGATAAAAGGGCTGGAGCACAAGCCCTGTGAGGAAATACTGAAAGCATTAGGCTTATTTAGTCTGCAGAAGAGAAGATTGAAGGGGGATTTGATAGCAACTTTCAACTACTTGAAGGGATGCTCCAAGGAAGATGGAGCTCGACTGTTCTCGGTAGTAACGGAGGACAGAACGAGGAGTAATGGTCTCAAGTTGCGGTTAGGAGATCAAGGCTGGATATTAGAAAAATCTTTTTTACTAGGCGAGTGGTGAAGCATTGGAATGAGCTGCCAAGGGAGGTGGTGGAGTCTCCATCTTTGGAGGTGTTTAAGGCCCGGCTGGACAAAACCGTGAATGGGATGATTTAGTGGGAGTGGTCCTGCCTCTGGCAGGGGGTTGGACTAGATGACCTATGAGGTCCCTTCCAACCCTATGTTTCTGTGATTCTATGAAAGTTCTTTGGGACACCTAGCCTACCTGAAGATCAGGCTGGCTCCTACCTCTTCAACTCTTCCCTAGCAGCTCAGGCACTGTTAGTCAACCTGCAGCTTAAGTCAGGTAGGCAGAGTGCACTTTAAACCCCTCTGCAGTCAGACACTGGAGATTTATGCACTTTGGAAAACCATTTTCAACCTCCATGAATGAGATGGGGGGGGCAGCAAATCAAAATTTGGCTTGGGGCGCCACAACCCCTTGAGCCGGTTCTGCCCACAGGCACCCCTCAGATGATGAGATTTTTAATAACAGATTGGGGAGGGAGAGTTGAGCCTTACTGAGATGCTCCATGCTTCCAGTTTAAAAGCCTGAGTCCCAGTCAGAGCAACAACTTCAAACCTCTATTTTGCGAGTGCTACCGCAAGCCACACAAGTCTCAGTCTGTCAACCTTGGGCTGGGAAGCTCAATGCCACAGGCTGTGTAGACTGTCCCTTAAATAGAGGTGGGTGTGGGAGCCTCACTTGAGGACCTACTTGGCAAATCTTGACTTCAGATCTGTTAGGAAGCTCTGAAATCTCTCTCAAAATATGTTGCATTATGTTATGTTCTAGTGGTCCCAGCCTGTGGTCCATGGTCTGTAAGGGTACTGCAGGTGACCCATGGTGACGTGGGGTGGGGAGGGGGATAATTACTGCAGGTAAATGTATTGCTGGTAAATGTACGGTGATGAATGCAATATATTTGTGAGTGAATGTAATAAATTATCAGAAATAAGTGTGTTTTTAATACCCCTTGATATACAAGTTTGACTCCTGTCAGCCATAGACTATGTTAAAAACATTTAAAATGATTGGCTTACATGGTGGCCCACAAAAGCTTTTGATAGTAATGATGTAGTGGTCTGCATAAAGGGAAAGGTCGGGAACCACTGAGAATTTAACTGATCTTAAACCCATTTTCTGTCACAAGATAAAGGGCTAAATTCTGCACTATCCTGCTGAGGGGAACTAAGGAGTAGAAAGTAACTGAATCTGAGCCTCTTTCATCCTCTTGTGGAATAACCACTCATTCCTTATTTTAAGGGCTTTCACTTCACTCCCCTATTTCATTGTAAGAGAGTAAGGGGACGACTGACTCAAAACTTTGCTGAGCAACACTAAGCAAAGTAAGTTGATTAAACCTTACCAGAAGACCCATTGCAGCTCTGCTTGCAAAGTACAGAATTTCATAAAGGGCTACACACTGGGACATTTCTAATAAATGGTTTTATTTTCTCATTTTAGAACATATGTATTAGAAAATCTCTATGTACACAACATTCCTGATCTTGTGGACCAAATGAGGCAGCAAAGCAAAGCAAGCATTATCTGGGTTCCAACTTAAGTGGCTGCCACATATACCTGGGCATGTGTGAACACTTCATCTTGCAAGAAAACACCAGTTCTGTGTAGTGTCTTTTCCTGCACCTTGTTGATGTTGCAAAAGCCAGTTGCACAGGAAATTGGCATCTTTGCCATTTGAAGGGGAAAGTGTGATCTATAGGCTGAAGTGCTAAGCATGGAATGAGCGTTGTATAATTTTTCCTACCACTGTTGCTCCCAGGAGTTAACAACCTGGTTCACTAGCAGGCATGTGTCATTACAAAGACTGTCCCATGGGTCCAAATTACACACTAACATAATCAGCATGCCAGGTTTATACCAAACATTTTCAATGCATTTTTGTGGAATCTGATAATGTTCCACAACTTTCTACATACATCTGAAATATTCCACAAATGTCCTCCCCTTTCAGCTTCTTTCTAGAAGGTTGTAGAACAGGGGTGTCAAACTTAAGTCCCAGTGGCCGGATTCGGCCTGCCAAGGGTGCTAATCCAGCCTGGAGAGCTGCTGCCTGGGAGTTCTCAGCAGCAGCAGCAGTGAACAGCACAGAGGCTGCTGCAGGGAGACCAGGGGTAGACTTGCCTCTGGCTCACTCACATGATCCCAGCCACAGCACAGGGGAACAAAGGAAGTGTTCCAGCCAATCATAGCTCAGCTCTGCTGTGGTCTGCCAACCAATCAGAGTCTCAGTCACAGCAGGCTGGGCTGGGGTCCTGGAGATCCCCCACACAGCCCTCTAGCCCAACTATTCACTGTCAGTCAGTCAGCATACTAATTTAATTGACAGCACATTGCACGAATCATAAATAAGAAAGGAATGAGCCAATCAAAGGCCAGCTGGGACTGAGCCCAACCAGAGGCCAGCATGCTGAAAGACTGACAGTGAGTGAGTGGGGAGGCAGGAGCCTAGCCTGCCGGTGTCTGTGACTGTGACAGACTGATTGCCTGCTGTCACGTGGTAGAGGAAGTGGAAAGGGAAGGGGAAGGGGTGTCCGGGAGCTGGCCAGCAGGAGTGGGTGTGGGAACCAGTGTGGGAAAGGGGAGCCCACAGGGCAGGGAAGAGTGAAGGTGTCCAAGCCTGCAAGGGAGGGAAGGGGAAAGGAGAGCCCATGCTGCTCTGAACATGGCAGGGAAAGGTTTGAGGAGCCTGTGTGGGCACATAGACCTTGTCAGGTGTCTTGTCCTCCAATGTGGCCCTCGACACTGAACGAGTTTGACATCCCTGTTGTAGAACATTCTGGGGAGGAACCTGGAACATTCTGGCCTTTGCCCCACATATCCGGAAGTGTTCCAGGCATGGGCATTGCCGGCATGCAGGGCCGTAACTACCATGGGGCCAATGGGGCGGGGCCCAGGTTGAATAGTTCACAGGGCGACAGATGACTCTGCCTGGCTCTGAAGAGGAATGTGCCTTGGGGAAGGCACATTCCTCCGTGAGCCAGACTGTAGCTGGAGGAGGTCATCTCCTGCCCTGCCCCCAGCATGCAAGGTCTGGTCAGGTGCATGCTGGGAAGGGAAGAGGGAGAAGAAGTCTGGCCTCCAGCCAGGCGGCCAGCAGCACAGCTGCTTTGGCCTCTACCTGACCCACAGCCAGGTAGGAGAAGGTGGTGGTGCATTGGGAGCTGGGCACCAGCAGTACCTGACTGGCTGTGGTGGGGAGGCACCTTCCCAGCCCTGGGTGGCTGGCTGGTTCACGGGGGAGAAAGGCAGGGAGGCATCCCCCCATCACTGTGTTGCTGAGTGGCTAGGCTTTGCTGGCTGTGGGGGTTGGGGAGGCATCTGCCAAGCTGGGCTGGCTGGTCAGTGGTAGAGGGAGGCATTCCCCCAACCTCACCCCGACCCTGTACTGCTGACCCACCAGACAGGTACCCCACCAACCCTGGCTGGATGGCCAGCGAGGCTTGGGATCCAGGGAGGCACCCCACCTGCGACCCTGTGTTGCTGGCTGGCCAGGTTTGCTGACCAGCTAGTGGAGGGCACCCACCCAGCTCAGGCGCTCGGTGCTGCCTTGGACTTGGGTGAGCCAACCGTGGGAAACAAAGAGTCCT
Source organism: Podocnemis expansa (assembly GCA_007922195.1). Lineage (NCBI taxonomy): Eukaryota > Metazoa > Chordata > Testudines > Podocnemididae > Podocnemis > Podocnemis expansa. The sequence continues at coordinate 110,164 of ML682217.1, read as the reverse complement.
GTGGCAGTTTTCTAATGTATTACACATTGTATGAGTTTAAGGGAGAAAATCCTACTTAGTCAGACTCCTTGACTTTCTTTCACAGTCTGACCTGATTCAATGACTTCCCTGCATTTATTTTCCTCCCATTCTGTGAGTTCCCCATCTTCAAAGCATCTGAGGAAGTGGGATTTTCCCACAAAAGCTCATGTGATAAATATATGTGTTCGTCTTTAAATGGCACAGGATTCCTTGATTGTTTTACTGAGCTAGACTGAAATGACGGCCCCCTTGGAACTACACAATATTCCATGTATGTATTTTTGTTCTGTTTGCTTGAAAGGGTATTGGAGTCATTTGTTTGGCTTATTGTGAAATGTTTATTTTTATACAAGTTCTAATTGTGAGATTTCCCCTGGATTATGATGAGTACATGGAATATAAAGAACATTTTTTTTCTGTGGCACTTAAAGACTGACAAATTTATTTATTGCATGAGCTTTTGTGGGAGAAAATCCCACTTTGTCAGATGCTCCCATGAAAGCTCATGCAATAAATGAATTTGTTAGTCTTTAAGTGCCACATAACAGTGGGTTACTTACCAGTAACCGTCCTTCTTCAAGATGGGCTGCTCGGATCCATTAAATAATAGGTGTCTCCATGCTGGAGCACCGGATTGGTTGGAAAAGCTTTTGTCCCAGCCTGTCAGGAGAGGGCAGGCGGCCACTCCCACACACACTACTCAGTGGCTATATATATGGATGCCTCCTGACCCCTGCCCAGTTCCTAGGAGTCACCAACTCCAGATGCAGGGATGGAGGGGTGGGACCTGAATGGATCCGAGCAGCCCATCTCGAAGAAAGAAGGTTACTGGTAAGTAATCCACTGTTCTTCTTCAAGCGCTGCTTGGATGCATTCAGTAATAAGTGACTACTAGCTGCGCTGATGGATGGCGGGTGAAGTTGGCTCTTCTGCCTTCAGCACAGCACAGCAACACCCCAGAAGGGTATAGGCCCAATGAGCAAGGTCCTTATAGGGACTGAGACCAGTAGGGCTCTTGCCCTGGCAGTGGAGTCCTCAATTTAGGGCCAACCCCGAGCAAGGCATAGGTTTAATCCACCCAAGCCAAATAGCATACATGGGTCGGATGGACTAAGTCACCTTACACCAGGTATTTGCAACAGTGCAACACAACTAAGATGGAGGGAATTGCGTTCCACTGCTGTACCTGAGGGTCCAGCTTGAGGTATGAAGGCCAGAGGGTAACTCTTCTGGCCACTTGACACTTCAGCATAAACCTTACGAAGAATCCGGGAGCTTTAGGGATACCGGGCTGGTCATGACGGTCACTGCCCACACAGAGAGCAATGAGAGGGGATAAAATATCATCCTTCCAACCAGCCACGCAAAGAGCATAAGACACATGCTCAAAGGGGCGTGTGTGCAATAGGTATACCATTCAATCTGCAAGGGAAAAAGGACAGCGGAATTAAGAGACAAGATTCTAGAGGCAGAAACTTTGAGATGAATAAGGGGAAGAAAAAAGGAAGAGGTGGTGCTATTGGCGCCACATAGCATCACAGCCCTGTAGACCCTGGGCCTGTCGTGAGGGGGAGAAGGGGATGCGACACCAGCCCTACAGCGGTGTTACAGAATCCTGACCCGGGAGACTTCTTACGTTTTGGAAGAAATACTCCGGACCAACAGGGCACTTGCAAGCCAGCAAGGTGGGCTTTAGGAAGTACTGTTGGCCTTGGTTGTCTTATGAAGACTCAGGGAGGCAAACCTTCCTGTTCTCCCATCCAGTTCCTCCTAGGATTCAACTACCGGGAAGACCACGTGGAGAAAAATGGACGGAGCGATTAAAGCAGAGATCACGATGCCCCCAACTAGATGCCTAGTTGTGACAACCCGGAGGCCTAAGGAATTAGAAGATATATTGATTTATATGACCCTGCATGTCCAGGGCACCGGCAGGTGTGATATAGGCCCCTAGCTACGACACACCAAAGTGCGAGTCAGGGATGCTAACTCATAAGAGGGAAAAACTGACCCCTCTGAGTGATAAGGCTGCTCAAGGGAGCAGTGGTCTTCTGTGAAGACCATCTGGCAGAGATATGATGCTCACAAGGCACAGTTGGCAATTCCACAGGTGTACCCTGGATATTTGCGAATCTGACAAGGGCCACCTTTGTTGTTATCTGGTCTTACCCAGGATAGAATTACATCATAGGAAAATGACTGTTTCCCGATTTTCCATACAAATAGGACATCAGAATTAGTGAATTACACTTCAAGAAGTAAGCAGATGGAGAAGCCTTAACAATCTCTTACGGTGGGAGTATGATGCAAATTCTACCAATGGCTTCCAGACCTGAAGGAGGTCCTGCGGAGGAAGACGAATCTTGCCCACCAGGCACCTGGGCGACAGTGCCCTGAGCTAGCCCTGGGTGACCATGGATCTCTGGTTGTCCCTGGGGGAGAGAGAGCAAATTAGGATATAACCTGGTTGGGTGACGGCTATGCATGGAGCCCCACGGTGTGCAGCAAGTCTGTCAGCGAGCTATCACCGCTGGACAGGCTAAGGGTTAATTGGGAGGCATGAGGCAGGTTTCCCCCCACTCTGACGGAAAGGGCAGGGGTGGGGGAAGGTAGTATTGCCTCCTCTCCAGTGAATCCCACTGACCTAGTTGAATCTAGGTCGGGTATCCAGAGTTACCGCTTCAGGGGTGGGAAGAGGGAGAGGACCCCGCTTCGCGATGAGGGACACTCCATTCAGGGAACCAAAGCCCCTAGCAACTGTGATAATGGATGCTTCAGACTCAGGTTAGGGAGGAGTGGAGAGGTACCGCCACCTTCCTGGGAGAGTGGAGCCTAATAGGGACTGCTGATCAAAGATATTCCAGAAAGATATAAATCAGTCCCAAGAAACAGGACGAGTTCTGGACCATTACAGGTTGGTTTCTCAGTAGGGAAGGAAGGAGGGGAAAACAAGGAACAAGGTAGAGATTCATGGATGACTCTGCCTTAGTAAGCCCCTCCAGGGCCCAGAGCAGTGGGCAGTAACCGATACTGAGCACCGTGCTCTCGTCTAACAGGCGGGATAATTAAATAGGATTTATAGACTTGGGGAGGTCACGAAGGACCTACTGGGACAGACTTTGGCGTGCACATCTACTGGTTTGTAGGGGTGGGAAAGGTGTCCGGAGGGTCCCTACCAAGCTCAACGTGCAACAGCAGGTCCTACCTGTTGCAGGGCAGGCGACAGACTGGCCAAAGGGGTTTCCCAGTCATCCGGTGGGCACACATGTCTCTGCAAACTGGAGGTATCTGTAGCTTTGACTAGAGCTGCTAGGTGGTTCACTCTTGGCTTAGAGAGGGTCTCCCAAATGCCTTAGGAGCTGGAGGGATCACCGGCCAAAGCAATATGCAGGGGGGCAGATGGTGGGGGGCTTTTCTTCCCCTTCTCGTATTCTTTACCCGTTCTCTTCCTCCAATGATAGCCCTAAGGGCAGCAAGAATTAAGGACTGTCTGCCGGAGTGAAGCCACAGTCTCGGTTGAGTCCTTAGTGATTGAGGCAGGCTTGGGTCACAGGGTTAGTGCCCTCCTAGAATCAGAGGAGCAAGGTTAAGACCTTGCTCCCCCTCATCCATGCTGAAGAAGTGTTGTGACGGCCCTAAGGAATTCCCCCTTCTTTAGCAGAAGAAGGAAGGGAAAGAAATGTTGTCTACCTTCTTGAGAGGTGAGCCGGGACCATGGGAATATCCAGTCTGTTGAGAGCCCACGGTGAGGCTGTGACCCGGGCCTCCTGGGATAACCAGCTGAATATGCAAAGATCAGGGCAAGCTGCAAAAAGGAGAGCAGATTCTCCCAGCACTGGTGGGTTACCTGGAGATAAACTCCTCCAACCAGTCACAAACAATGCTTCTGATCCCTCACAATGGATATCAAGAAGCCACCTTATAGTATGCCCAGTTCCCTCTACTCCATTCCAGGCACCAGTCCCCAGTACAGCCACTAGGTCTGTTAAAGAAATAGGTTCTTCTGACCCCAAGGGGTCAGCCACATCACACAGAATGATATAGGCTTGAATCTTACCCAAAATAACACGCTGCCAGCCAGTCCTTTAGTAACTACAACTAAAGGCTTAATATAAAAAGAAAAGAATCAAAATGAGAGATGTTATAGGGTCAAAGTGAATCACATACATACAAATGATTTAGAGTCCAAAGAAGATAAGTCCTTGTTTCACAGCTTCAGTTGTTAGTAATCCAGTTTATAGGAATGGAGACCAAATAATCCAAGTGTAGAGTTTGTTCTAATTCTCCCCCATGAGAATTAGCAGGGCAGTTTCCAGGCCAGTGTTGGCTGGGATCTCAATCCTGCGGCCCAAACTTTCCCTGAGAAGCTTGGACAGATGTGAGACCCAGGAATTCTGTTCCCAACGTCCTTTTATAGCTGTAGCTAGCAATGTGGCATTTGCAGGTCAATTCTTCATGTGGGCTTTGATGACAGTTCCCAGGTACTTTCTTAAGTGGAGCATAGCCATACATATTGTTCTTTGAAGGAAAACCTTCACCTCCTTGGCACCCCAGGTAATTAACTGCATTAATACCATTAACTGACAGTTTACATTGGCACATCAAAGGTCCGTTTAGATGTTAATGTTCCCTCTTGACCCCTTCCACTAGAACAATGGTAACAGATAGAGAAGCACTTCATTCACCTTGCTAACCTCTAACAGGATACCTGTAAATACCATCAAGAAACAACTAAGGGTACAAATGCATATCAAAGCACTAGCCTACTCATACATTGCATTTCCATATAATATTGTTTTTTTCTTCAGAGGTTAGCCTTAGGTCATGTATTTTACAAAGATGGCTTGGCCTTTTCAGGCCTAGCATGACAGAGGCAGCCACAGATTAGTTAGAATAGGCTCCGCTTCTTTGTGGAGAAGGTGAGGGAGGAAGGGTCTTCTGAGCAGGCCCCAAATTGCTAATTAAAAGGGTCGGGGAGGGGACTAAGTCTCTACCCCAGAGTCTTCGGGGAAAAATGCGGGCGGGATGGATCTTGAGCCTGTAGGCCTTATGTGGCCGGAGGCATGGGAGGGGCCCCAATGGGAGAAGGCCAAGATATTTTACGTCTCCCCTTGGGTCACGTGCAGTACCTATTACCGCCAGGATCTCAGGAGGGAATAAGGCGTTGCCCCTGAAGGGCAGGTCGAGAGTCACCTGCTCTGAAGCAGTGGCCACCGTGGCTTCCCTGAGCCAGGCCGCTCGACGGATGGTTATGGCAGAGGTCATGATGCGGGCTGCTGTATCTACCGCATCCCGGGCTGACAGAAGGAGGTCCCAGGAGATTATTCTTCCCTCCTCTAAGTATGCATCATATTTCTCCTTGGCCTCTGGTGGGAGCAGATGTCTGAACTTTGAGAAGGAATCCCACACATCCAGCATGTATCTGCTGGCTAGGGCCTGGTGGTTTGCAACCCATAGTTGGAAGGCCGAGGAGGAGTAGGCCTTATGCCCTATAAATTCTAACTCCTTTGTCTTCCTCGATGCTGGGAGGGGGTCACTGGGGTTTCACTGGGGCCCAATGCCATTCATACCACATCCCGGGGCGGGATTGGGTGGTCGATGAGGGAGGGGAACTCTGATCCCTGGACTCTATACTTGAGGTCATCCGGGTTCTGCCATTGGGAGGAGGCGAGGTCCCAGACACTGGGGTGGAGGGGAACCGTAACTGGTTCCACTGAAGAAAACACTGGCCCAAACAGGGTATCCAAGAAGGGCTCAGAGGCTTGAACCTCCATCCCCAAATTGGCTGAGGCACAGCGCAATAGGTTGAAGTGCGCCGATAGGTCACCTGTATATCAGCCTGGCACCAGGGAGAGAATGGTATCGGATGCCCTCAGCAGGAGTGAAGGCAATGACGTCTCATGTGGGGACCATTCATGAGAGTGGAAGTGGAATGGGGACGGTGCCAAAACATGGTGCTGAGGCTGCTTGGAGCCCCTTGATGGACTTTCCTTGGGACTTGAGCAAGGGGAAGCATCTCGTGATGCCCGAGGTGGTACCGGAGACAGCAAAGTTATATGTTGCTGCTGGAAAGGCTCTCCCGTGCCTGGGCCCCAAGGAGTAATGTGCAGTGGGGCTTGGGTGCCCAGGGCCGGGGGGGGGGGGGGAATGGAGAGCAGTGCTGTTCATGATGCACCCAGGCCTTTGATATGAAGGGCTGCTTGCCCCTCCTAACCAGTACCAGGGAAGGAGGTGTGGGCAACAAAAGGAGTGCCTGTGCGGCCTCTGCCACCTCCAGTGCCGTTGGGATCAGGAGCAACCCCAAACGGACTCGTGGCAAGCCCCTAGAGATGGGGCTGCCTGTGTGAAGTGGCACCACGGAAGAGGGTGAAGTTTGACCCTGAGGTGCCGAGAATGGCTGCTGCTGAGGCAAGCCCATCACCATCAGTACGGGGCTGAAGCGAACTTGCAGTACTGGAGAAGACTCAGAGCGGTGCCTGGGTGGCCCCTGTACCTTTGGTACGGGGCTGTGGCAAGCTTGTGGTGCCGGCAGTGATCTAGAGAGGCGCTGGGGTGAGCCTGGTGCCGGTGGACTGTGTCAGTGCCGAGGTACCAAAGTCAGTACTGAGCTCATCCTCCTGTGGCCTCTGTCTTGATGGTGCTGGGTAGGTCCCAGTGCCAAGCTGGCCCGTGGTGCCGGGTGGGCTCCCGAAGCCTCAGGAGATGAGTGCCAAGCCTGTTTAGAGGCTACAGCATGGCGCCTTTGTTCCCTATCCTTGATTGTCCTAGATTAGAAGGATAGGCATATGGAGCATGTGGTGATCAGATGCAGGGGTGGCGCAACACGGTAAGCAAGGTAAGCATTGCAGGGAGGTGCCGATGTTGGAGGGGCGTCCCCTTGCAATGCTTACAGTGTACTGCTTTTACATGCCACAAGACTCCTTGCTCTTTTTTGCTTGAGAGAAACTCTCACACCTTTTGATTTATATTCTCTTGTTAATGAGGCAGGGGAGGGGGTGATCTGGGGTGATTCACTTGTAAATGGGTGAGGGGAGGGAGGGGGTGATCAGATGGTCTTTCTCAAATTCATTAAGCGTTTCAGATTTGATACTTCTAGTATTGCACTTTAAATCCCACAAAGATCAGCCCAGACTTTCTTTGAATTAAAACAAGGAGTCGTGTGGCACTTATAGGCTGTGTTCACACGGCACTTTTGTTTCGAAACAACCTCGTTGTTTCGAAACAAAAAAAACCATGTTCACACGAC